>JAACJT020023547.1:0-19157 GCA_009936485.2 Gymnarchus niloticus | reverse complement strand
GACAGGTGAGTCTCTCTGCGTAGTAAAGTGAGACAGGTGAGTCTCTCTGTGTAGTAAAGTAGGACAGGTGAGTCTCTCTGCGTAGTAAAGTAGGACAGGTGAGTCTCTCTGTATAGTAAAGTAGGACAGGTGAGTCTCTCTGTGTAGCAACATGACTCCCAAACAATACCTCAGCTCATCACACACACAGTCTTGCCTTTCTGCGTGCGACAGATAATGCAACATGGGAAGAATGCTGTTCTTTAAAAATGGGCCACGGCTGCCATCACCGTCCCACGCCACTCTCCTCTCTTTTCTTGCTCCTGTGACGATTGAACTCAGTCTGTTTTTAACTCTTAGAACAAGTCGTGGTCCCCACAAAAGACAAAGATAAATTTCAAAACTTGTACCTCTATTCTCAAAATACTGTATTACAAAAATTCCTTTTCATACAGCTATTCAAAAATAATATTTAAGCACCATTAGCATCCTCTCTAAAATCTTCTCTGTCACAGTGCTAGCAACACAAAGTCAAACTTGAGCTGATGGTGGATAAACTGAGTTGAACGTGAGTCGACGGTGAATATGTATCAAACTTCTTTTTGCTCCAGCTCTGGGTTCGCGATCTGTTCTGATCAATAAGTTAGACCACTGAGAGAAAAACAGCCTTCTTTCTGCTCATCTTTGCTTATCTCTACCGGGTTAATGAAACAGGAATTATGCAGACCCATTTTACATATGACCAGTCAGGTTTGACTGAGCCTTCAAACACTCTAATTTGGGGGTTTTCAAACTGGGGTCTGCAGAGACGTTTTATAAATGGACAAAATGTCTGTACTAACAGCTGGCTCACACATCACAAAAAAGTTAATGGGCAAGCCCCAACTCTCAGAGAAAAACACCCACGCATTACCGGCAGGGGATCCCTAGCTCTAGTCTATAGTCTTTACGGCTTCCTGGTTTAGCTGTAAGTCCATTTCACACCCCTTTGCTCCTCATATCCCAAACGAATCCAGAGGAGCAGAAGAAAGCGCACGAAGTTGGCCATGAGCTCGGTCTCAAAGACAATGTGTCGGACGCCCTGTCCTCTCACTCACAGAGAACAGTAAACAATGGCCTACTGTTATGTTTTCCCTCCTCCAGCTGTTTCACTCATTATCCCCTGGCCAGATTTTTAAGTAGAGTTGACTCCACTGGTGCTCGGCCAGGCAACACACCGATATCAGAGCAAAAGCTCGGTGACCTCCCAGGCTGAGGGATCCGCAAGGACAGCACAATACCAACAAAGCTTGGGCCAATTTTCTCGTTTGGCTCACACGTGACAGACGTGATGACGATGTCCTAATCTTTCCAACAACATGACATCTGTCCAATCGGAGTCACGATCCCGTCAGCCAACGTGAAAGCCTAATTTAACTACTGTGATGAGAAAGTCCATGTGATTCAGAGGGCAGGTATTAGGCACTTTGTAATACAGTTTATTATGTATTACTGATTTAATACCCAGAGGGAGATTAGTACAGCAGAGCCAGTGAGGAAGACTCCGAACAACCAAAGTGAGCCAATTAGCAGGAAAGACACGTAAGGCTTTTAGAAGATCCGGTAGGTCACTTCCAATCAATACGAGCCTATTGGTGATGTCACGGTGTCATAATAAATATTATTATAGAAATGGAGGACACTACAAGATAAAATTAATTCTGCTGTCTGAATAAGCCTGGAATGCTGTGCATGGTGTGAGGTACAGGCTCCTTGGTTCTGAAGTTCGGCAGACAAACATCTTGTTATTTTGACGTGTGGTCTGAGGTTATGGTGTGGAGTAAAGAAGAGCATCAAAGAGCAACAGCATTCAGGGCACATGGGCCACTTCCATAAGAGTGCAGGAATCATAGCAGCAGACGTGGGTGTGTCTGCTAAGAGTAACACTTATCAAAGTGATAGGCGCTGAGCCAAAGTCAAATGTTACCATTTCACCATCCTTTACCACGGAAGTCAACAGTGTCCAGATAAGTACTAGATGGTTGAGGTCGACAGCACTCCATCCACTAGGGGGCATCGGTTTTCCTTCCCGGCCTTTGCGATACATATCCATATGTGGTGAGAGTGCGAAGTTGGGCAAGTATTTGGTGGTGGGCTGTGGATGAATAATTTTATTGCCTTCTACTAGTGCTTCAGTGTTGTATGGATTTTTTTTAGTGTACTGTTTTGACTTCCTTTTTGCCGGACATTGTTTTGAAATGTTCCTGTTTTGACGGACTCTGTCCTTCAAGAAGACAAAACCAAACCGAACTAAACTACACTGCCACGTGACCTTGAGCCGGCCGTGGACGGGGAGGCGGGCCGGAGACCCCTGGTTCCGACACCATAATAGCTTCATACTTGTTGACGATCATGTGTCTTGATGCACAGGCTACTTGATTTTTCACTGCAGTAAACTCCTGGGAGAAACACAGGGGTGTCGGGGGGCTTCTCACCTTCCCTTTCCGCCGTTTGAATTTGAGGAATCCCAACAGCCCCCTCTTCTCTTCATTGTTGTCACTGAGCGTGTCGGAGCAGATCGATTCTGCAAGAAGCCCAGCGGTTAGGGACCGACTTCAGGCCTGGTCTCAGAAATCAGTGGAGCTCCCAAACACCATGCAGGCCAGCAGAGATGCCCCACCAGGCCGCTCATTCATGCGAACAGAGCGTATCTCCTGCAGATCTTAGCTTACGTTACGTCACAGGCAGGGGGACACACACCCTATCAGGTGTAATGCGAGATGGCGGCAAATCTGCTCATGCGGTGCAGTGTATTAGACTGCATATTCCACTAGCTTAGCAGCCAAGCCAGTCCACGGACATTTTTAACTACGGTTCCAAAACAGCAGCAGTACCGAGCATAAACTGTAGAGGGCGCCAAAGCCTTGCTATTTCCACATGCCGAACGTTCTACAGGAAAAAATTGAACGAGCGGCTCATTCTCAGCAAGAACAAATGATGACATTAGTACTGGGGCTGCGAATGGACGGAGGAAAAGCTTAGGAAATCAAATATAATAAAGAAGGAAAAAAACTACTGGAGCATTTGCTTTGAATTTTAAAAATGCTGTATATTATTACCAAAGAAACTTTCAACTGGCATAATTTACTGGACCTTGCTTAAATGTACTTTAACAAAACCTTTCCTAAAGCCCGAATCTCCATCCTTGAGGTCTATGTGTTAAAGGCTTAAAGCTGTACAGCACTCACGGTACTTGTCTACAGCCAGTGTATATGTAAATTAGACGGCTTAACCCATAACATACGTTATTGTTATTTATATATAAATATATATATTCATTTTAACAATGGCATATCACAGCACTGTTACAAACAGATAAAGAAATGGCATCAGGGTGGGGCTGAAGCGTTAAGCAGGAGGATACCTGAGTAGTTCAGAGTAGGGGCTGAGGCCATTTTAGGCTGGAGAACTGGGAAGAAATGAAACAGCTTTGATAAACTTGAGGGCATCACCGCCAAGGCACCATGACAGTCCTAACAGCCACTCACTGGCAAATTTTGAACCCAAAAATTCACGAGTGAATAAAACGGTAAAATCCTTCAGAAAAGCCAACACGCCAAAACTGGGCTACAATGTGTGGATAAAGACGAAAAGACGAAGACCTGAAACCAAAGTGAGCCTGCGATGACAGACCAGCAGGACGGCTGATGTTTACAAAAAGACGATCTATGTCTTTAAGAAGGCCTGCCTACTCAAACTTGGTGAGTCCTATCACTCGTCGTCCAGTCCTCCACACAGCCCCGGTTGAAGATAGCAGTCACAATGACGCCCTTTTTTGTTCAGCCGTCTCCGAGCAAATGGAGCAACGAGGAGAAGAGCAGTTGATATCATGGGACTGAACCATGAAGCTACACAGATGAAGCAGAATTAAAACCTACCCAGTTTCTGGTCGAGGACATAAAGTTCCCTGATTCCCAGTTCACACAGGGATTTGTCCAGGTCCATCTCGTAGTTGCTGATGTTATCCTTCAACAGGATCACATGGTTGGGGTCAAAGTCACACTTGTCACAGATGACAGGCACCAGGTTCCTCAGGGGCACCTGGGGGCTGACCCTCACCACCGCCTTCTGGTTCTTATGGAAGTTCACCACAAGACGTATGGTTTTCTAAAAAAAGAAGCAGAGACTCACATTCAATTATCTAACCTCTTACCCTGGTCAGGGTGGCCTGGACCCTATCCAAGGCAGTACGTGTCACAAGGCTGGGGTACACCCTGGATGGGATGCCAGTCCAACACAGGGCACGAGGATGGGGTACACCCTGGATGGGATGCCAGTCCATCACAGGGCACATGACTGGGGTACACCCTGGATGGGGTGCCAGTCCATCACAGGGCACGAGGCTGGGGTACACCCTGGATGGGATGCCAGTCCATCAGAGGGCACACATGTAGACACTACGGGTAACTAAGAGACACCGATGAGCCTAACTGCATGTTTTCAAACTACGGCTGGAAAACAGCAGGCTTGGAAGAAGCCCATGTAATGCAAGGAGAAGATGCAAACTCAACCCATCTCAACTCCAGCCCCGGAGGTTTGAGCACCCCCCATCAACACTTATTCACATTCTAAAATACTTACAAGACAAAAACTGGTCATCCATACACAAATGATGTAAAAATGAAAAAAAGAGAACTTTCAAAATGATTTTTTGAAGATTCCAGGTTTCATTTCATTTTTATGAACTGATCAGCTGGACTGTGCAGGGATCTGGGAATAGCAGTCTAACGTGACGGACTGCCACACTCAAACGACGCTTGACACCGTGAACGCTCTGCACGCCAAATGCGGTTTTGTCTCCATGTGTTTCTGCGACCTTTCTTGGAAAACTGGCTCTACTACACCTTTGAGTGCAGCCATTTTCACCCTAACATTAACACAATTTTAAATTAAGAAGGAGAAGGTCTGTGCTGTTTACTGTGCCAAATGCTAAAAAAAGCTCCTGTTTCAAAGGAAAACCAACGGGTGACTCTAAAGAGCATGGATTCAGTAATGAGGGATCCTTGACTTTGTATGAGCTGATTATGTTGTGGTGCACGGTGGCCAAGGCAGAGAACATGTTAGAAAGGAAATGAGCCCTGGGAACAGGGCAGAAATAATGCATGGTAACTAAAGGTAAGGGAGTCATGAAAAATTCACACCATAGTAACAGAGAAGCAGGAGAAGAGGAGAGAGAGAGAGAGAGAGAGAGGGGGAGACAGAGAATACGTGTGTGTGAGAGAGGGATTGAGAGAGACAGAGAAACAGAGATAAAGAGTGTGTGTGAGAGGGCGTGTGTGTGAGAGAGAGAGCAGACAGCACTCATACCGCAGCTCCCAGGAGCCGTGGAGAGGCAGCAGGTGAGCCTACCTGCCCTGGGAATCCGGCGAACAGTGGGAGCCCTTCCTGTCGCCGTTACCAAGAGCGTTAAAGATCAGAGAGCGGTGGTTAGCGGCCAAACGGAAAACCCTTAGCGTCTGGTGGCTGCCGCACTAAGTAAACTTACCAGGTGAAGCCTCAGGGGCAGGGGTGTCGTAGGCCCCGAAATAAAACGTCACACCTTTGGTAACTCGGACAGACAAACAGCAAACCAGAGACGTGGGCACCGTGTTGACGAAACGCGAGATTAGACCTCTCAGCTTTTCACGTTAATCCAGAATAAGGGCAACATACCAATACTGCCGCAAAATACGTCATTTAAACAAAAGAATGAAAAAGGATGTAGAGATTTATACAGTTAAGCCTGTAGCAAGATGCAGGCTACTGGTAGCCAGTCGTGTAATGGTGAGAAAGGCTTAAAAAAAAACCTCGTGAAGGTGAGAGATGTTTGGGTTTTTTTTTTCATAATGGGAGGTACCCACCAGGTCATATTACCCTTTCAAAGGAGAATTTGCAGGCCAATGAACCGTTAAATTGTTCCTAAAGGTGGAATCTTTCCTAAACTAATTTAATAGCTGCGACATGAGTCAGTGTAGAACAGCGCCTGATTAAAGCCAGGACAAAGGTTTCAGATATCAAAAGCAGATAAAACGATTTCCCAGAACTCATTAAAAATGAGTGTTTTTACATTCATAGTGAAAATTCACACGTTATTTTAATAGACAGTAATTTAATGATCGTACAAATAAAAATGAGGGAAACTGCAAGTGATGTAGCTATGAAAAGCCTCAGTCCGGTTTGGCAGTGAGCCGAAAGACGCCACGAGTGGGAGAAGAGTCCCCCCGCAGGCCAAGACTCACCTCCGGCACTTTGGACAGTGGCTTGTGGATCACTTTGCCTTCCAGAATCTTCTCCTTGATGAGCACGTACTGTACATCCAGCATCCCCAGAAGAGCATTGGGCTTGTAGGTTACGGGGCGACCCTCCGAGGAGAGCAGCTCCAGGGTGTGGCAGGCTGGGTTCAGGTGGTAGCGGCTGCACAGGTCTACCAGCAGGTCCATCAGCGCTTTGCTGGGGAGACAGTGGGAGAGCCAGTGCCAGTCACCAGTGGAGGCCGAGCGATTGGGTTACCAAAGCGGCTCCAACAGGAAGACCTGTAATTACCACAGCCGATGAAGAGACACGGGACGCGCGTCGGCTTACTCAGTTATATAATCCTGTGGGAGACCCCACATGGCAGCCAAACAGTTTGATTTCAGTGAAAAAAAAATCAAGGTGCCGCAATCTCAGGAGGAGAAAACATCTCCTAATGACTGGAAGGGCAACTAGGGATTCAGGCCCCAGGAGGACCATGGATGCTGATGAATTGTCATGCATGAACGCAAGGTTTGAACTACAGCGTACTAGAGAAGCATTTCAGGAACACGTTAATGATATATGTTAGCTCTGGAGGTACATCTAAGGAGGATTTCCTACAACCTAGCAGAGCAATGAAACCGAAATACTGGCAACAGACACATGGGCTGAAGAAGCCTTGAGAAGAATCAGCCTCCACTCAACAGGGAGCAGCTGGCGCATTTAAACCCTCCCTGACGGAGGAATTGATATTTATAGCTCCAACTTTCCGCCGTGTTCTTCAGATGGCATCAGCACCGACTGCAGCTGACTGGCTTGGGCGGGGCAACGCTGTGGTTGGTTTGAATCTCGATCACGCTCCGTGCATGTGTTTTTCACGTTCTCCTCGTGCTTGTGTGGATTTCTGGTGGGTATTACAGTTGTGTACCACCCTCTAAAAGCATGCAGTAAAGGGCAGAGTCTTTAAATCACCCTTGATGTCTGTGTGCATCTGGGCAAAGCCTATGACAATCTGTTCTCTCTCTCTGGGCGCGTCATTGGATGGTCTGTTCTGTCTCTCTGGACATTTCATTGGACGGTCTGTTCTCTCAGGGCGTTTCATTGGACGGTCTGTTCTCTCTGGGCGCGTCATTGGACAGTCTGTTCTCTCTCTCTGGGCGCGTCATTGGACGGTCTGTTCTCTCTCTCTGGGTGTGTCATTGGACGGTCTGTTCTCTCTCTCTGGGTGTGTCATTGGACAGTCTGTTCTCTCAGGGCGTTTCATTGGACGGTCTGTTCTCTCTGGGCGCGTCATTGGACAGTCTGCTCTCTCTCTCTCTGGGCACATCATTGGACGATCTGTTCTCTCTCTCTGGGTGTGTCATTGGACGGTCTGTTCTCTCTCTCTGGGTGTGTCATTGGACGGTCTGTTCTCTCTCTCTGGGTGTGTCATTGGACAGTCTGTTCTCTCAGGGCGTTTTATTGGATGGTCTGTTCTCACTCTCTGGGCGCGTCATTGGACGGTCTGTTCTCTCTCTCTGGGTGTGTCATTGGACAGTCTGTTCTCTCAGGGCGTTTTATTGGATGGTCTGTTCTCTCTCTCAGGGCGCGTCATTGGGTGGTCTGTGCATTTCTGACGATAGAAGAAGTACGGTGGTCTGTCCTAATCCCTGAACTTGATGCTCCTGAGTGGTTCATCAAGAACAGGGAGTTGTCCTGGGTGCTGCAGCTCACCAATCCTGAGGTCATGAGTCCGGTGTGCTCCATATATGAGAGACACCAGTATAAAGATAAACTCTGAGCATCTCCTTTGGATGGACCATCTGCCACGAACCCCTGGTATCTGCTGAAAATCCACGAATCGCTGTGTGACTGTAGAGGAAGAGGATTCTCTCAGCCAGGAATCGGCACAGGGTTCAAGGCCAGGCGTTTGGCACTTCGCTGTGTCGGGTTTTTGGCTTTTCATGTCATGGTGCCTTTAGAACGTTAGAAAATTTTTGTTCCCCACACAAATGCAAATTAGAAAATATCCAATCAGGACCCGAATGTTGAACTAGCTCACAGACAATGGACTGGACTATAACGTAATCTTTGAAAATGTATCGTTCATGTACCTTTCAAGCTCTGTATAACGGTAACATGCCCGGGGAGGGGGGCAGCCAGTTGACCTCGGACCCTCAAAGGTTTTTTTTTCTCCTTGCTAAGGACGTTTTGGTTCCTCTGCTCTGCTCTGTCTTCTGGCCTTTTCCATTTATCTCCTGAAGGTAACATTGTAATCACCACACACTGCTGATAAGTACCATGCGGCAACCGTGTTGTGAAAGGCACTATAAAAATAAATGGAATTGAATATCTGTAGGCAGCATTAAGGGCAGACACAACCCTACTGTTTGTTATGTGCTCTGGGTTATTATTCTGTCTAAAAGCAGCTCCTCTGTTGACAGATTGAGTGTTTCCCTCATTGTTCCATCCATCTGGTCTTTGATGTCAATAACTTTTCCAGTCCCACCCTCCTGAGTAAGAAACAGTCCACCGCATGATGGTGAAACCAGCATGCATGATGGCAAGAATTACTGTATGTTACCAGCCATGGCGAACATTTCTTCAAAAGTATTACCAGGCAACAAAACCTTCTTCCAGGTCGTCTTCTGATTTGTCACGATTTCACAAGGTGTGGCTTCCTGCTTCGATGCTACGTTGGAGATCTTTGCTCTTTAGGCAGTGTTTAATGTTTTAGCCAAAGATTCTGGAGATGCCGTCAGTGTTGTAAGTGGTCTGTCCACCATTCCCCATCCTGCTGCCAACCTGGAGTGTCTGAGCCCAGCCCAGCTGTTCTCTGTTTGTACCAGAAGCCTTTCTAATCCTTTAATGAGCTTAACTTTTAGCTTCCTAACAAATTAATTATGATTTTCCACGGGCTGTTCCCTGGTCTTCACGATCTGCTGCTGAACCTTCACATAAAATCATAATAAAATTCACTCTGACTAAACACGGACAGCATTTTCATTTTGGAACCTCTCAGGATTTCGTCTGCTGTAAATAAGCTTGTTAACCCCAGGGTGAATAATTATGAAATTTAAAGGCCACGTTCCGGTTTATTTATTCATCATCCTTCATAACTGCCTCTTGAGTGTAAGGCCACAGCCAGCCAGGAGTCTGTTCCTGAAAGCAGGGGTCTGTGTTTACACTGTGTTCCTTGTATTTATTGGAAATCTGTACTATGTTTTTGCCCCCCGTGCCCTGTCCCCTCCCCTGCTACTCTGGCATACCATTTTCACCGTGCTCTCCGGAACACACGTGACAATACATCCTGAACTTGAGAACACAGGCAAGTACACTCCGGACAGACAGCCAGCGCATTATGAGCTCCCACACAGAATCGGACGCTCACCATTTAGCCGAAGAAGAAGTGTTCTTGACAAAACCCGAGTAGTTGGGACCCCACACAAACACGGAGAGGACTCTACACACCGAAAAGCAGGCCTGAACGCCGCTGACGTTCATATTCTTATCATAATGATTTGACATTGCAGAGAGGTAGCACTTTTACAAATATTTTGACCTCTCTACACGACACAAATGAGAAATTAGTTGTGGGGGGTTCATACTCTCTGAAGACGCCATGCGTAAATCCTGGGGTTTTACCTTGTGTCTTTTAACCCTTCGTCAGTTGAAACGCTCCCCTCACCTTCACTGTACCTACACTCTGGTGCCGCAGTGCTGAGATGGAATGCCTAGGAGAGCCGCTGGAGCTTCCCAAAGTTAGAAGAGGCTATAACCTTCTCCACGGGCTCCATGAAATGGTTGCAGTAACAATGGTGAACAACACAAATGCTTAAAAATAGATGTGCGAAATCACGGCGTCCTTTATGTTTGTCATGTATTCATTTACAAAAAGGAGCCAGCAAGATGATGAAAAGAAAGGGCCGCGGTGTTAAAATGTAAAATTCAGCAGCTGTTCAAAAGGCTGGTCACCATCACGGCCCAGGCAACAACGCCCACATAAACAAAATAGCAGGAAAGAAAGGAACAAGCAAGGCGTGACGCCTGAGCCACGCCCGACGCCTGAGCCTCGCTCCACCTCCCGTGTGTGGTAACACCGCGATCTGGTTGTTTATCCCCATAAAGCCTCTCCCCACAGGTAGCTTGTTGTGAGGTACTGTCTGTACCAAGTGGTTCCTAACCGCTCTGTTGATTCCTGTTTATGGCCGTGTGCCTCATGGTCTCGGCTCGGGCAACTGGATTTGGTTGCCGTGTGCTGGTTGGCTCCCTCGGCTTCAACTTCTGGATGGTGTTTGGTTTTTGGATTGTGATCTTCCTGTGCTGCCTGTGTGGGATCGTCCTTGGATCCTCTCTGTCTGCCTTTACCGCAACCACACAAGGACGGAAAATACCGATCCGGGTTCCCCGGCAGAAGCACACAAATCCTGATCAACATTCTTGAAAAGTGAATTCTCCAGCTGTTAAAATCCTTAAATACATGGGCTAAAAATATAGCCTCTTTACATTTATAGAATTTGAGTAATTTTCAAATTAAGCCAAAACTAGCCCATTTTAAACTAAACCAATGTGACACTTTAAACTGAATTTAAAATTTAACCAAAGCGAATGGGTTTGAAAGGGAAACAATCTGAAAAAATCCCTAACTAGTATGCTTGAGGTATGACTGACTTGTTTTTTATGCAGCTGAAAACAGCACAAAGCCAGCGAGATTCCCTAAGCAAAAGCAAGCACATTTCCGAAGGAATTGGCTGCTTGTTTGAGCTCGTTGGCGTGTGAATGGACAGCCTTGATTTCCTGGCACAGCGGAGAAGCAGCCATGTGATGGAAAAACCACTTCAAATTGGAAATCGGGTCTAAGTGCGAACGAGACGTCCGCATTGACTGAGAATCCCCAATTCTTCTCGATTTTAGAAGGGAATGAAATGGTCATGATGGCCACAGAATCCCAACGCGTTCATACAAACACATACCGATGGCAAGGCAGCGATATCATGCTGTGGATTTTTAAAGATGAAAAATTTGCGTAGGAGGTTTTCCAGCGCCCCCTTCTGCGCAGTCACGGGTCTTCAAAGCCACCTCCAGGACGTGTGACCATCTGCTAAATGTCCAAGAGCATAACGCACCAATCGAACAGCAACGCCCATTAAAGTAGTCATTATCGCAATATCAAAAGTACACTTCACAGCCTTGTGTACTCAAACTGTCCACTGCGGTAATGCCATCCTACCGTGGTCCGTGGCGGAGGTGACTACGGAAAACTTTTTTTTTTTTTTTAAATCTGAACACTAAACTGCCCCCTGTCAAAAACAGCTACCAGCATTAAACTTCTAACATCTCCTCTGAAAAACCAGGAGAAAAGAGTCACAACTTTCAAAGCACTGCTGGTCATACCCAGGTCAACATCTGTAAAACACGGCTGTAGGCGATGACAAAAAAAGAGAAGTAAAGCAACTTAAAATGGCAAACCTGGGGGGAAATGTTGAACGGAGACGGCCGTTACTGGATACGTACCTGCCGTCCGCAGTGACGCCAGTCTGGAAGCCCCCCGGGAGGGTGACATCAAGGCCCACCGTGGGCGGACTCACGTTTTCCTTCGTGTCTCCTGCCTGGCCGCCTCCATCCGGTACGACGTTACGGGGGCTGGGGAAGAGTTTGCGGGGGGCAGGCTGGGGGGCAGCTGGAGGAGGGGGGGCTCTGCTTTTCATCTTTCTGCTGGAGGAATAACAGAGAGGGTAAGGAGAGCACGTGGATGCGAGCGGCCTGCGGGGTCCGTCCGTCCACCTCTCCATCCTCGTCCCACTTCTTCATTTGGAGGTCAGGGTATAAACTTTATTCATCATGAATAGTGTGATGCACCCCGATTAATAGACGAGGCTGCCGGTCCACCGGTCTAGACAGGTTGTTGCATTTTGCTACATGTTTGATATTATATGAACGACAAGTTTTGAGATTTCAAATCCACACACAAAGCTACTTTTTAAAAAGTATCTGCCATTTTAAAAACACCACCCTCTTTAAAAATAGACGGAGGCATCACAGTGTTTAACTTTTAATCATGAACGAGCGTAGTTAATTTATGGATATGACTCACGTTATATATAAATATATATCAGTTAGTACACTGTGGGAGGAGTCAAACAGCAATCAAGAGCTAGACAGAATATGGATTCCAGTCATAATCTGGGATAATCCCCTCTGACAAGACTGAATATAGCATTAACAAGGTGAGACACATGCACCATAATCCACATTTGTCAGTTCCAGAGGTGGACACCCCTACGTTAGGATAATCAACACTGAGCCTGCCTGCTTCAGGGAATTCTGCAGGCCATCAAAGCCGTTTTCCCTCTAATCAATCTTCGAGTTCTCCAAAAGTTAAACCAAACTAAGAATGAAAACAGCAAGGCCAAAGTTTTCAGATAACAACTGTGGTCACTGGAATACACTTGGTAACACCAGCTTAGTCACTTAGAGAATGAAATGTGATTATGAAGCTGAGAATCTCCACCCAACTGTCCTTATCTTACAAACTCCATTTAAAGAGGATGACTTCTCCACCCCGCTAACCACAGATGACATGATAACAGCTAGCAATTAAGCCTGCAGATGATGAATCACTCAAAATGTTTTCAAGGACTCAAAGAATTCCTACAGTAGTACTTGAGTGTTCACTTCATATCACTGGCAGAATATTCAAACTATTTAAGATACATTTTTAAATTGGGCATTCCCCAAAAACACACACAAGCAAGTTACAAAATTTCATTTTATCTATTATCCTCCATCCATTAGCCTCAGTAATTTTACTAAGTTACCTCTTCATTGTTATCAATGTGATTTAATGAACATCTAGGCCCTAATACCAAACAATATGAAAACGCATTAAAATATATCCCAACATTTTTTTAAAAGATATCGTGATTTTAACTGTACAGACCTTGTACTGCCCACACTGACTCAGACACACTAGCTAACGGAACGTCTGTTACATTTAAAGAAGACTTTGCAGGTCAAGTGTCACTTGGTAATATTGCATGTATATGAAGGAGCTCCAAAGTAGGGGTCTTCTCCGTGTGCCTGAAGGACTGGCATCCTCTCGCGGGTGTACCCATGCCGTGTGCTGTCTGGGACAGGCTCCAGGACCCCACCCGCGGGTGACCTTGACCAATGTGAGTGGTCAGCGGTTGGATGTATGCACATACTGGGCCCTCCCACCCGGACCCCAGCTCTAATGACCACCACATTTTTGTAACGGTGGTCTAGCACCGTTAGAAAGTTATGAAGTGGTTATTGTTCTCAACCTTGACAACTGACTAAATAATGACATTAGATAAACCATTCAAACTCACCTCATAACACTTCGGTCTTAATCAATTCTTCAACAACAACAAAAGTGGATTTAAGTAACTCATCGATCAAAAATTCAACACAGCCTGAACGCATCCAAGGACCCAAGAAGGGTGCGTTTTGCTTCGACTCCGTGGTGGAATGCGAAAGAGTCTTTGAGGCCGTTGGACTTCAGCCTCCCCGAGTTAATCATCGATAACAAATCCCCGAGTTGTCGACATCGCTATGTGATCACATCATGGATTCGTGTGTGTTACACAACTGCTCCAAAGCTTTCTGCACCTCTCGGACAGGACTGGCATAGGTTAAAGGAGCCGTGATGCAAGTCGGCCTGAAGGGGGCACCAGAGAGGCAGCCTACAGTAATAGCTCTCAGACGGGTGCAGCGCCAGATCAGAAAAAAGGCATGATTTAAATTGTGGCCCATTCTCTGACCCTTGGCACATCCAGAAGGCTCACCTAAGACAAAGGGGCACTTTGGGCAGAACCAGTAGTCCCATGATAGAAGGAAACGCTCTGTTGAAATCCTGGCAACGGAGGACAGATAAAAATCTTTGCTGGGTTACAAATGGACTCGCCTCCCTTCTCACGGAGGAAACTTTGCATTCCAGATGCTTCACGGTGCCAACTTGATTTGTAATTAAAGTCTTCCCTTTGTTTTTAAGTCCTGTAGTGTGTAATTTGTAGTAGTTAAAATCAGATAAATGAGACAGGCCCTAAATAATAATATTCACAGCCAATGTGTGGACCTGCGCAAGAACCATGAGAAGAAAAAATATGATTTCTTTAACAATATTTAAACTACTTTGCAGAACCAAAAGGGCTTACTCTAAAACGGGCACGGTTTGCAGGGAGTGAGGAAATTCAAAAGATGTCAACAAGCAGATTCCTTACGGCCACTTGAGGGTCATAACGAGAGGCTTTTTCTCCAAGGCTCCAAGACGAGTGGTTAGTCATCGGTGGGTACACTAAAGGTTTTTATTTTTAAATGAATACAGAAGGAGGATATGAGGTGTACAGATACAGGACGCCTAAATGCAGATGTCCTTGAGATAAACCACAAATTGCTTTGGATAACATCGAAGACGACATAATAATGTGAACTTCTAAATAACAGGAGGACAAGGTCATCACGTAAGAAAACGATTAAATATTGGAGGAGACTGAGTAAAGAGACGCGTGGATCATGGTGGCATGAGAAAATTGTACATACAGATGGGCCTAACCTGCTTACACTTCTGTCCAGCCTAGACGCTACACCTCCAGCACAGTTCGGACTATTTGAAAAACACTTCTCAATATGGATGGACGGGAGCTGAGAAGGTCCTCCATTCGACCTGTCATTGGTGATAATGGACAGATTAAACAAATCAGTCAATGTGTGGCTCTGTCCAGAGTCCAAGACCTAAATCCCGCCATGTTTACTGCGCTGGAAACAGACATAAGGTGTCCTGAAGGCATACAGAGAAGTAAATCTCTCTTTGAATATTGAAAAGGATGGGAATTAGCACTTTCACAGCTTTTTTAAATATTTATTACAGCTGACAGACAGGTGATCACTTCTTTATGAGCACTACCGTGTTTGAATATTATACTTTCTTATTAATCATGTTTATTAATGATAGTCTTATAAGAATGCATCATATTACCATAACTAGCAGAGGGTCAGGGTGACTCTGGAGTCTATCCCAGACATCCTGGACGAGCTGCCATTCAGTAACAGCTGTTGTTATTACCGTTGGCGTTATTTTCATCATCAGTTCATCATCATCATCATCATCATCATCATCTCTCACCGACACCAAGGGGCACAGAATATTTTCAATCCTGTCCTGTGTTTTAGTCCTTCGACGGCCAATGTGAACTGGACGTCCCTGTTACGGCGGCGCGGCGCGAACCGGATGGCTCCTTAAGATGTTAAATCCGAAAGTGAAGCCCAAAATTGACTTCATTTGGTTTTCATCTGAAAAAAGTGCAACACGAGTTTGTAAAAGTGAACTACACTATTAGGACAAAAGTATGTGGACACCTGCCTGCCTGTGCAATAACTCACTCCAAAACCAAGGGTGGAAGTGAGAAGTTGGTTCTCCTTTTCCTCCACTCTCTGGGAAAGGTTTTACTCTCGATGTTTGAATATCGTTGGTGGGATTTGCTGCCATTCAGCCTTAACAGCATCAGTGAGGTTGAGTATTGATGTTGGGTCATCGGGTCCCTTTCTGTTTGTGTGGCCTATGACATCATAACTGAACTCTTGTTGTTTATAGAAGTTTCCACATCACAGTCACTTCACCTGCAGTGACAAAGGCAGAAATTTGATATTGACTGGTCGTGAAGGTGGCATCTTGTGATGGTGCCACGTTGAAAGTCACTAATCTCTTCAGTATGACCCATTCTGCCACCGGTGTTTGTTCCTGGAGATGACATGGCTGTGTGTTTAATTATACACCTGTCTCAGCGATGAGTATGGCTTAATTACCCAAGTCCAAAAGTATGTGAACCCCCCATTAACTGGTGTCCCAATACTTTTGTCCATATAGGGTATCACAAGTAAAATGTTTAATAGGTATGACGACTGTAAACGTAAACTTCTGACCTAGAGTTACCCAGAGTTCTCAGTGACTGCCTGCATTATCTACATGTTAGCTCAATTTATGAAACGCAACTTAAAAGAACTCCGACCAGGAGAAGCAGTTAGAAGGTGGATGGACAGATTATAAAATGCATGTAATAGGCTTATATAAGCCTATATGAAATTCTTTTGAAATCTTAAAAGCAGCAGTAAGTTAACCATCTAAAAGATGTGGAGAAACGATTTAATAGTACAGTAATTAGTCTCTCTGGCCTGAACATCCTGCTGTAGCTAGCAGCCTTACAGAGAGTGACTCAGTAAGTATACCTCACAAAGCCTTCTTTCTTTCGTTTAAAGTTCAGTAAACCTCTCAACTTTCAACCATTTTTTGGGGTTTCTTTGCCCTTAAAATGAATTAAAGAAACTCAGAGTGCCCAAATGAGGCGAAGTGGTGTGACTGTGGGGAGACATCTAAGTGTGGTCCACAGACCCCACCTCGACAGCACTGACGGTTTATCGAACCATTTTATAAGAGCAGTAGAGACGAACGAGGACATCCTGCAAAACAGAAGCCATCTGCTCACTGTGTTGCCTTTCGCACCGTTTCCAGCTTGTCTGGTTAATTACTAGAAAAGCATTGCTAAATGCTAATGAGACATTCATTCGGGAAGAAGGCAGAAATGACAGCGAGGAATCTGAATATGCCTCAGTCTGGAATGTTGCTGGTTCAAATCCCGTGGCTGGCTGAGTAATCATCTCGCTGTCGCACCCGTAACCCTGAGAACTGCTCCAGGAGTGCCAGGTCAGGGTCTGTCAGCAAGCTTTGCTCACACCTTGACGTACATGAGTTTCTTGTAGAGATCAGACAGGGACACGTGACGATCAGAGGACGCCGGCTGTAATGGCTAATAAAGAACCTTATGTTATCTAGAGACTTTCCTCAACTTCCCACACCAGAAGGGGTTTGTTTTTATGAAACAGCAGGCAGAAATGTAAAGATAAGCCTTGTGGTGCACAAGGAACAGAGAGTCTGACTGCCCGCAGTACACAGTGTGCCTGGCCAGACACAATTAGTCTTTTATTGAGCAGACTGAACCCTCTATTCAGGATTCACTTTGACTTTAAATGGTCGTATTCACATTTCAGAATATTCCTTTATTATTTTAAGTGCAAATAGAAACCAACTGCAAAAATAAAAAAAATCCAACTCAGTTTTGCCATTTCCAAAGCGCCATGGAAACGTTGCAGTATCATGGAAACGAATTACGACCCGTGTCATTTACAGCGGGCTCACATCCAACATGGTAATAAAAAGAAAGAACTGATCATCAGAACTTACTTTTGTTTATTTTTGAATTAAATACTGTATTTGTCCTTATTTAAAACAGTGACACAGTACACGGCTGTTGGCTGTGAGTGATTTCCAATCCTCTGTGAGTCTTAAAAAAAGTCAGAAACTGCCGAGAAAAGAAAAAGATGAATTGAGGATTTAGGAGTCACACTTCTCTGGAAGCCAGCGAGAGTTCCTCTCTGTGTCGGATTTACGCCAAGGCTGAATGACCCGGCGTCTCCAGGGACACCCGACTCTGCTGGTATTCTGTTTGCTGTTGCTAAGCATGTGGCATCCCAATTCGGCATCCACCGCCCCCCCCGTTCTCAGGTTACGACGCTGCCTGACCAGTGGGCCCCACCCTTTCTTCTGACCGAGGAGACCGTGGCCCTGCGGGGTCCCTGACGCACCCCACGGGAAAGCTGGCCTTTGTTCTTATAACATAGTGCATCGCATGGCGAAGGCTGACCTGACTACCTCAAGCGCATATGACACAGGGGAATTTTGTTTAAAGAGTGACGATTTTCCTGCATGGTTCACTTGCTAAGATAGAGGAGGTGGTCCCAGCAGGGGCCAGATGGCACGGTGGGTGTGGCCTCTCTGAGGCTCTACATTCCAGGGTCAGACACTTAGCAGCCACGCCCTTAGCACTGTGGTGCCCTTAAAATTGAATTGAAAATTGAGTTGACCTAATTTATAAAGCACCTTTAACAAGGAGAACTGTCACAAAGCTTTTTATGTAGAGTAAGCCTAAGGCGACAGCGGCAAAGATAAACTCCCTCAGGAGGAAGATTTTACTACACGGTATGCCAGCCGTCACGCCCACATGTCGTGCCCAGAATACACGCGATGCGGGTATCTGGGACTCTTCAGCTGCTGTGGGGGGGGTGAGGGGCAGCTATTCACAACAACACTGGACTTGAGCCTTTGGCGAAGGCCTGCCTAGAGGATCAGCAGTGCAGTCGCCTCCCTCCCAGCGTCCGCTCTCGCACCAAGGGTTCAATTCTGCCATGATTCACCTCCCTGGCACCGCTGTCTTGTGGTGTGAGCCAGAGCTTTCCACAGTCCTATCTAGCGACCACTTAAGCAATGACATCCCAGCACTGAGTTACTGCTATCGTCCTGCTTCTGCGATTTTTTGGTAGCACAGTGCGGAGAGCTGGACTTACGGTGGAAAATTCCAGACCTTCAGGCAAAGGCTACTCATGGGTCTAAGATTAAACTGGTGACTGATTTCCACATGCTATAGCAGGAGACTAGCTGAATTCTGCAAAACTCTAGTTAATATAAATGGATGGAGCTGAAATGACTGAAATTTCAGGCCTATGCAACCACATAAAAAATATTGCAAAAATGAGCAAATATTTTTTTCTAAAGGCAACACACACCATTCAGCCATCCTCCCATTCATTTTCCAGACCTGCTTACCCAGTACAGAATCGTACCCACAACTTTGGTGTGAGGCTATACTGCTGATCAGTGAGCCACTGCTTATCACGATCAGGGATGCAGAAGCCTATCTTAGACAGCAGAGAGTTCCGAGGCTGGGGTACACCCTGGATGGGATGCCGGTCCATCAGAGGGCACGAGGCTGGGGTACACCCTGGAAGGGATGCCGGTCCATCAGAGGGCACGAGGCTGGGGTACACCCTGGATGGGATGCCGGTCCGTCACGGGGCACGAGGCTGGGGTACACCTT
>JAACJT020023546.1:0-21838 GCA_009936485.2 Gymnarchus niloticus | reverse complement strand
CCACATCTGAGTTAACTGAAAATCAAGCTCAACTGATTAAACAGGTGGAATCAGGTGTGGCTCCTGCTTGGTTGGAAGGAAAACCTGCACCCACACCGGCCCTTTGCGGATGAGATTGGACACCCCTGTCCTAGGCAGTACAGGGCACCAACCCGTCACTGGGCACAGTCTGGAGGAAAGCAAAGGGAGAACATGCAGATTCCATGCATACAGAGCAGAGTCAGGACTTGAACCCCCAACTCTGGAAGTGCTAACCACTGAACCACCACACCCCGTTTGGGATTACAGAGTCTATATTGGAATCACAGTGTATATAATACTTCTGATGTTTTGAGTGATTGAAAAAACACGTTCTCTGAAAAGTGGGTCAGCTACTCAGTTTGCTGTGGCATGAATAAGCCCCACACGGCTTCTGTGTCAACAAGACAGATGTTTCAAAGGCAACAGGAAGACGTTTTCCCCTTCCTGTTCCTTACCAACTGTAACTCCCCTTTTCCACAGCTTCCAAACAGTTTTCCACTGACTAACAACAAAAGGTGCACCAAAAATGGGCCAGCAGGTGATGTAGTTGTGAAGGATGTATACCCTGGACCTGGCCAAACCCAGGCCCTGCTCTTCTACCTTTGAGTGAGGTATTGAATTGCTCCCATAAATATTAATACCTACCTCTATAACCTACTATTACGTTGCTCTAGGTAAACACATCAGGTACTCAAACTAAATCATCGTAATAGACAGTTTTCTGGTTTTAGATCAGGCCATCCGTCCTAGCGGAGCATGTTATCTAAAGGCTTTGACATGCCTTCACCCTGACACATGGGGGCAGTGTAGTTGTCAGGAGATTAGTGCTTTGAGTCTGGTGCATATATTATACGTTTTATTGTGAGTAGCTCTTTCAGGCTGACGATTAAAACTTGGATAACTGCCTCAGCATTAGGAAATTGTTCCCCACTCCCAGCTTCGAGGAAATGGCCTTGAGCTGACCTGCCGACCATTCGATACTCCTCCTGCCACAGCTCCAAGTCGGCAGTCACACGCTCAAGGCTGGAACGGCACAGGTGTTGCCCATGCAGACTGCACTTTCTTGGCCAGCTGCTAATGGCGCTAGCGGGATTACAGTTAAGAGCTCCGCTGTGGGGGAGATCCGCCATCGCCTTCTATCAGAACCGAAGCAGGGGGTTCCAGGAAGGACTGTCCAAAGGGCTGACATCCTTAACTGGCCGTGGTGGCAGAGGGTGTCACGCGAGGACAACGGAGCTGTGCTGTGTCACCCCAGCATCACCTTGGTGATGAGGTGAAGCCGACAATCATTAATGCTGACGTACGCAAATGTTGTGACTACATTACAACCGAAAAGTTGAGATTATGAATATATACCGAATAGAGAGTTGGGACTTAAGATGATGGCATGTGATTTGATGCAGGTGATTAATGATATTTAGCTGATTCTGATTCGTTCGGACAGCTTGGGCCAGATTGGTGAAATCCTGGGAGAAAGCCAGAGTTATGTTCTCTGCCCACAAAAAATTGGTGTTTTGACTATATGATTAACTTTATTTGGGTTTCTAAACTTAAAAGCAATCCACCCTCATTTTCTGTGTCCTCAAATCTTACAGCTTGTATGAGTCTGGTGCCCTAAGCCATGAATACCACTCCATCATCTTACTTTTCTGGCAGCCGCCAAGGCTCAAGCTCACGGTCCGCAATCAACCAAACCCTACAGATGCAGAGAAGTCACTTTTTATTGATACGATTGCCTGAAGATGAACCAAGAACTCCACAATGGTCGTAGTTCTTAATGATATTCCCAAAACTTTAACAAAGTTTTAAAAAAAAAAAAAAAAAACTGCCAATGTCAAATAGGGTGCCAACATCATGAGAAGAAATCAAAAATGAAAAACCTGTCCTTGAATAAGAACGTGTTTTGTGTAAGCATTCATATTTATTAAGAGTCTTTGTTCTTGAAGTTTCTCTTCCAGTTCCAGCTGAAAATCAGCCTGAAAGGGGGGGCCCAGCTGCCGTAACTTTTTACCAAAGGCTAAGTTATTCCTGACCCCAAATACCTACCTGTTTTCCGGATGATACTGAGAGCGGGCCGGTGTGACGATGTGGGGCCAAATTTGGGCCCTTGGAACTGCAGCCAGCTGGACCTCAGATCTGGGAGACACAATGGAGTACAAGAGGAGAAGGAAGCTTTCCTAAACTTCACAGAGAGCCCGTGGCATAAAAAGGCTCATGCTAGAGGAAGACGAGGGGAAGGATGATGAAAAGACAAAGAACAGTCTTTTCTGTGTGACTAGGATTACAGACTCAGCATAAGGCAAAGCCTTTTTCTGGGCTTCAAGACAACAGACTGAAACCTACAGTTAAACTTTTATTGCATAACCATATAGCGCATATTGATGCAGTTTTGGTAAACCATTTTGATGTCTGTCAACAAGGAGGGTTATGTGACAGCTAGGTAATAGAAAGTGATTTGGCTTTTAGCGCAGAGGAAGGATATTTTTCATTCATCATCAGCCTCTTTTTGTATTCGAACAACAAACATATATCAAGTATGCAAACAAGTACATAGTGCACTAAGTATATCAGGTCTGATTACCTTCGAGAGCAATTCTGAAATGTTTTTAACGCATATCAGCAATGATCCAGAAGTTTTTTTTCTCATGAAAAATTGAAGGCATCCCCCCTTCTGTATCATCCCGCGTCTCTCCAACACCCATTCTACAAAGGAATAGCTGTAATTTTAATCAGCACAGACCCTCTGATGATCCAGCCACCTGTAGTTTTGAGAGGCACTGGTTCCATCAGGGAGTTGACTAGAAGCCCTCCAGAAGTCAGCTCAAACGTCTGTCACTGTTGAAGAGTTCTGTGACCTGCTTAAGGGTTTTCGTGAAAGCTTCAGAGTGCACAGGAAAACCGGGCCAAACTTAATCCTGTGTGAGTTCTTTTGTGAATCCCACAAAGCCCAAAACTGCGTTTGAAGCAAAGACACCCATTGAGTCGCCAAATGTAATGAAACAAGTGCCCTAAATGAGAAAGCTGGATTATCACAACACACGCGTCATATGAGTTTTACCTCGCTAAGCTTCGCCTGGTGCTGCCCTGAAAGTCTGCCTGTAACAGCAGCTTTGCCATTCAAAAGGCTGTTATTTAAACATTTCAGACCTTTAGTCAGACACTTCCTGGATCCTGTATCGTTAGCCTACTAGCCACACAGGGGTACATGACGCACTGATCAGCACGCTTCACAGAGCCTATACAATCAGGATCATGTCCTTCAACGTTTCCAGTGCGTTTAGCACGATCCAGCCTCTCCATCAGGGAGAGAAGAAGAAGAAACCATTGGTAAAACTACAGTTTCCTGGATCACGGACTACCTAAAGACAGGTGGCATATTGTGAAGCTTCAGGACTGTGTCAGAGATGCTGGTGACCAACAGAGGAGCACCCCAGGGAACTGGCTTATCTCCATTTCTGCACACCTTCTACACGACAGACACAAGCATAACTCCAAGCTGTGCCATCTACGAAACTTCCCTGATGATTCCTTCATTGTTGGGTGAATTGACAATGGAGCTCATCAGTACTCGAGAGCCACTTATATGTCATCTGTGCATTTTTTTCTTTGCCATGACCGGTCTGTCTTTCTTCTTATTTCCTACTTGCTGAAATGTGCAGTAACTTTTGCAGACACCATGCCACAGTTACCTATCAGACTTTGAAATTCAGCTTTTCTGTCTTATCTGGATGGGACGTCAGTCTTTCTCAGAGCACACACACACACTCTCACACTCCCAATCACACACCTCTGAAATATAGAAATGCCAGTTTGCTTATGCATATGTCTGCTGGGGAAAACCAGACCTCCAACAGAAAACTCTTGCAACACAGGGAGACCATGAAAACCCTACACATTTACGAACTTTATATGAAAAATTATATTATACCTTAAAGAAACATTACATCTGCAGTCTCTGCATGTCACACCCCTACACAGCCAGCCACTCCCATCCTGTTCTGGCTCTCCCCCCCCCCGAATATTGACACAGCTGACCATCATTAAGCACACCACAAATCCCCAAAGTTCATCTACCTCAGTGCAAAGTATTCTGTGCTGTCACCTGTACCGAGCTCGAGCGCCTCCTCTCCCATCTGTCCTATCTCCCTGTTTGACCCTGGCTATATTTTCAAACTCCAGTTTCTTTCCTTGCCTTTTCAGATTTGGTGACCTTGTTGTTTCGGTCTTAGATTCTTGAACAGTTGTCTTTTTCTCTGACGTTTCCTGGTTGACATTTTGGCCGTAGATCACATCTACTGGTTTGACCGTTTGTCTGTTTTTGACCGTCCCCCCCACCCCTTTCTCTCACTCCATTTCAGTAAAGCCTTTTCTCTGCTATTGTACTCACCCTCAGTGTGTTCATTATTCTCAAGAGTAATTGTTGGCTTGGGCTCAGAGTCAGAAGTATCAGAGAGAATATTTGCATTAAGCACAATTTACTGTAATGCTAATCCTAAACTATATTACTTTACATATGAGATTTGGTATAAATGTTGTGGCATTTATCTATGTTCACAGCGGGACATGGAGAGTGAAACAGAAGTGGTGCACAGCCCATGGAATGTCTTAACATGAATCTGATGATCTGATGGGATGAGGTAAATGCCATTAGGGTAGTTAACAGTATGTTGGCTGCCCCGAATCTGCCGTAAACCTGAATGTGTCACGCCCTCACTCCCTCATTTCCTGGCTCCTCCCTCTGCTTCTTTGTTTCTGAGGAAATCTGGAAACAAGGTTACTATAAGATCTCCACTGCTCTGTTTTTCGATCTCCTCCAATTCAATACAATCTAATTAAATCTCCTGAAATCAGTCATGACTCCTTCTGGTCTCCTTTTCTCCTACATGATTCTTCAGTATTAACTGTTGGAAAAGTAATCCAAACAAAAGAGTTTAACTCAGTGTGTCTCCCGAGAAATTAACATACAAATTTGAGAGGTTCCCAATGATTCCGTTGATTCGGCCCATTTAAGGTGACAAGCGTCGTTCACATTGCCGTCACATAAGGAGACACAAGAAAGTCATGAGCCTTAAACTATCAGGTGCATGCTCTATATGACAGGTGTGTTCTCAAATGTGCGAATGCCCCATTGCCCTTATTTAGTACTTCACGTGTTTCAAATTCAACGAATTCATCAGATGCGAGGACAGGCGAAGGCCACAATGCCACATTTGAGAGAGGACACACGCCACAATTTTAATGTGCCTGCACTTGATAACATTAGCGTGTAATTTTCTTCTCACCTCACAAGTGCCATTTGCAGTTTGTTTATGGTAATAAAAGTTTTCAATTTTATCCATTTAGTAATGTGATTTAATAAAGGGCATTCTTGGATGGCTGACCGTGGAAAGGACTGGAACGGCCAGAACTGGTGCAAGTGACAGAGAAAGATAATTATCCTGCTAAACGAATGACCTCTTTCCCCAGGTGAGTAATCTAATGGACAACTTGCCTCGACTGCCTGTGGTAACATCACTGTCACAGCCGGCTCTCGTTCCAGGAGCGGTTCTGCTCCTTAACACGCCCCTTCTTTTCAGTACCATGGTTGCTATGATCGTGGAATGGTCATGTACACCTTCTACCAATTACCATTTCCCTTAATTAAGGGCCCTGAATCTCGCTACATCACTGCTGCTGCCTGATTACCCCTCCATTGTTCCTCTGTTCTTCCTTCAGGCACGCTCCCTTAAGTATCTCAAATGAACCGACGCTCAGCAAAATCAGGGCGACTCACATTAGCGGCACTTTCTCTGACATCCTTTGTAGACGATGACCAGGGAAGGTCCTTCAGGGTTTCCTCTCCTGTCAAAGGTGCAGAGACAGAAATGAATTCCACAGATCAATAAAAGGGGAATGTTTTACCATGTCACGCAACGTGCGGCATTCATACGAGAGTTAGAATGCAGGAACACGTGGAAAAAAAAACAAACAAGATGACAAGTTGGCTGTAACTACTTGTAAAGAGCTCATGTCCCTGCCCTTCTTGATAAGGTTAGGCATCAAAACCAGCTCTGAACTTCAGCAAGTTCTGCCGATGGGCAATGAATAATGGATGTTAATTCCCCCATGCTAATTCATGCTAATGCACAAAAAGTGACTTTGACTTCTCTCAATAACACAAAAAGTAGGGAATTCACGTCTTCAATTTTTTTTGTAGTCTTGGAAACTTCAAAAAGCACACTCGTGGTGTGCACGTTTCTAAACGATCTGTCTCCTGCCTCCCCCCAAAAGACGGCTCACCCCCAAAGCAGTCAAGCTTAAAGTGTCCTAATTCTGCTTCCTCACAGCTGAATGAAACCAACTGAATGCGGTTCAGAGGCAAAAAAAAGACCAACAAGAACAAGAAATCGACCTCACAAATGCTTAAAATCACTTCTACTTCTCACTTGAAGGCAGTACAATGTTGACTGTTGAGAGCCGTAGGATTAAGGCTGATTGGCGGTCAGGATCTGCCTTTTAGCTTGGGTCCTTCATAGTATCTCAGGTAAATCACAAACACATTTACATGTTCGACTAGAATGGCTGTCTGCTGGGCTGGGTGGGGCTGTAGTGGTGACTTGCCAAGAACTGAGGGTGGAGGTAGGAGAGAGCTGCTGGAGAGTATTTCTCAAATCAAATTGCGCTCACTGACCTGAAACTTATAACAAGCTGCGGTCGCCGCAAGCACACAGTGAGCAGCACTTTGAATCTCTTGCAAAGTGCACCTGATACTTATTAAAAAAGACGCTTTGTAACACCCCCACCCCCTCCCACTCTGACTGAAGGTCTTTGGTCATACAGTGAGAACAGTGATGTTGATTCCTTTGTGTTTGTGGTGGTCATCCAAAGTTCAATGTTAAGTTCATGTTTTTTTTTTATCACGTGTTCCGGAGAGCACAGTGAAAATCTTTTGCCAGAGTTGCAGGGGAGAGGACAGGGCATGGGGGGGGCAAAAAAACATGCTACAGATTTACAATAAATACAAGGGAAACAGTGCAACACAGATGGCAGGGTAATGGGGATTACAGTACATAGACATAAGGTAGTACATAAGACAGGACAGTGCAAAATAACATACAACAGGCAATAGTAAAAAAAATAAATAGTTTGTTGAACCCCAGCCTTGCCAAAGCTATGGTGACAGAGCATGCTGGGAAAATAAATGCATCAGCAGTGCATTGGAGTTGAGGGAGCCTGAGTGAAAAACTCAGATTATCAATCTTGATAATCTAGTGACATACTCGGAGTCTCTAAACTGAGGAGCTTGGAATCAAAAATGTATCCGGTACAAGGCGGGGTTGGAGCCTAGCACAGATAGCATAGGGCCCAGTTACCCTCCAGATGACATGCCAGCCAATCACAGAGCACACACACCTTCCCTATAAGCCAATTAGAACATTCAATTTGCCCAAAATCTCATTTTGCAACCATGGGGGGAAGAGGATGAGTGGGATTTGAACCCGGTACCTTAGAGATAGTAGCAATACCCACCGAGCCATATTGCTAAAGACCATCAGCTCCTTAAAGCATTGTTATACTCACATAAAATGTAATTCTGGTTGAATTAATTGAGGCTGAACTCAGATTTCCTGAATTCCTTTACTCAATTAGACTATCCCCAACTGTCTACTAAGTTTCGGAAAGCATATTTTTAGATAATTTCTGCCTTAAAATTTCCATCTGAATGCTGAATGGATTTCAGGAAGCCCTTGAGTCCTCAGAAGCAGACTATATTATACGGAACAGACTGGTTTAACTAGGGTTTGCACCAGCGTGGGTACAGCGGTGTGGCCTGATAAATGGGTTTACGGTACCTTGCACGCTTGTGGTTAACACAATCACGATTACGTACACTAAAGAATCCCAAGCAAGAATCCCAATCCCAAACCCAAGCGAGCTATGAGACCACACGTTTGTCACTGCCTCAATGGCTGTGACAGCATTACGAGGAAGAGGAGGAAATGTGGCAGCGACCGGAAGAGGGGCAAATTTCACAGCAAACAATAACAACGGCAAAACAAAGTAGCCATTTTCCTGTAAGGGAAATACTTATGGCTGTTTATTGGGGGGCAGCAGATGGGTACTGAGGAAATGTATGAGCATCAGCACATTAGCGGTGACTCTGGTCTGGGTTACCAGGGTGACAACAACAATCCTGAAAAAAGGGGTCAGGTGGACAAAATTAACTCTGACAATTATGATCATCTGACCTTCCATCCCGGGGTGGATGGTGCCTCCCCTTCCCTCGTTAGTTAATTACTGAAGGCTACCCATTAACTGCTTCACCCTTCCCTCTGCATCATGCACCAGAACTTTATTTTAAAATTTTCATTACCATATAGGAGCATCACCTAAAAAACCTGTCACGCGTGTTCACCCTTGTTAATGTTCAGGCTGTTTGGGGTCTCTGTGAAAAGACTGGGGGTGGGGGGGAGCACTCTTAAAGCTACAGTACCAGCTGACTGTAACAGGTCATGGAGGAGGGGGCCGGGGGAAATCTAACACTGTGAGGTGTCATCATTCTGAAGGCGGCTTACCATACGGCCCCCGAGCCCCCACAGCTTCAGGGCGGTTCTGCCAGTGAAGCACAAAGATGACTAAAAATGAGAAGCTAATCTTAAATATCATTATCCACATCACCCCACAGAGGGAAGTTAGGACTGGGACTTATAAACAAAAGGCCACTCTTTTATTTTTCATATTGTATATAAATTTAGAAAGCCACTTTTTTTTGTCACCTAGAAAGTCCATAAAGACTGCAGGACCATAGAGAGTACCTACTTATTTACAAGTAGCACCTCTAATGCCTGCTTATTTGTGGTTATTGTCCTGTTAGCCACAGAAATTCACTTTCCCCTTCTCCACTTTCTTCACGTTTGCAGGAGTTCAAGGCTGCATTTTGTGTTGATTTCTGTGCTGAGAAGGTAAGACCCAAGCTGAACACACACCTCGCGGCGGACAAGGAGTTATGGGAGGTGAGGCGCTGCCAGATAACCGTGGAGGGGCTGGATTTATTTATGAGCTGTGGGGATGAAGGGGCTGCAGTTACCTGTTCAGAAGGAGGACTCCTTCCTCCAAATCGGTGAGCTTGGTTCCTGTGTCGTAGACACGAGGCGGCAGCTCTGTCTGGGCAGATGACCTCCAGGCTGCCTGTTTTCCAGGGCAGAGAAAGATAAGTAACATGCTTACCATTTTTTCCTGCCCTACTCTCTCCCCAGTACAGGCAATAACGACCACCCACCCCCCCCCAGCCAGATGGGGCAATTAGCAGCTGCCAGCCACGTCCTGTTAGCATTCCTAGCGGTTGGTTTCCGGGCCCACCACCAGGAACTCGCCGTTGCTGTGCGGTGCTGAACAAGGCCTGCCGGAGCATGACCTATTCCCGGTGGGCCATTGCGTCACAACACTCCATTCTCAAAGTGAACGACTCTTTTCAGAACAGAAAATCCAAGCTTTTTTGAGCCAGACTGTTTTTCATTTGGTTTTGTTTTAAGCTCCATTGCTTACAAGATCAATTTTAAGTCACAGCCAGGTACAGACTAGAGTAAAGCGAGGTCTAACAGAACACGAGAGCGAGTACTAACTTTCCTGAAGAGGACATTTATTCCCGAATTACAGAAAAGTGTACCTGAAAAAGGCTCTTGCCCAACATGCTTTGTAAATGCCTCACAGCCAATGGAGCGATGGGGTAGAGTGACACAGATGAACTTTAGGGGATATCTGACCTTATTTTTAGTGTTTGTACTGTGACTCACAAGTCATAACCCCATTTAAAAACTGTCTTTTTAGAGCAGAGCTTTTCTCCCAACAAGTTACATTTAGATCCTCAGGTGAAAATTTTATGTAAATCAGCTAACAAGTTTCAACATCTAGGTGTTTTCCAAAAGCATTTTGAGTTAAATATCTCAATTTGAGCATTGCTCCAACTGCACCTCCCTGCGATATTCAGGCTAGGGGAGCATCTCCTTAGCGATCATTCTGTCCATTTATACAGGTGATTGCCTTTCATACACAAACGACGTTTGTTGTTATCTAGCCTTCTCTCTGTGCTGCTGCCTTAGGGCATTATAAAAATGAATATATTCTAGAGATTAAAAAAAAAACTAAAGAAAAAACAAAATCACAGCACAAGGACAGAGTTTAAAAAGTTTTGACACCCAGCTGAAGTCTTGGTAATGTCTTTCCAAAGTTTCACTACTGCAAGACGTCCATTTTGTATTTACCTTAAGGCTTTTAACAATTAATGCAATGCAATTTATGATTCTTTTCATTTACTGTGGCCTGAAACACAACGGAAAGTTTTTTATAAGTGGTTATTAAACAGAGTCTTTGAAATGGTGGATTACCATAGGATTGTTTCATGTAAGAGGGGTGGCACAGTGGGAACTCTTGCCTCACACCTCCAGGCTTTGATGTTTGAATCCCACCTCTCCTCTGTGTGTTTGGAGTTTGTATGTTCCGAGGGTTTCCTCCTAAGGACTTGCAGCTAGGTTAACTGGTGTCCCTAAGTTGCCCACCCATCCATCTTCTAAACCAGTTGCAAGGTCATGGGGGCCTGGAGCCTGTCTCAGGCAGGCAAGGTCACACCCTGAACTGGGTGCTAACCTATTGCAGAGAACCAGCACTCTCACACCCAACCACATGCTGCAAGCAATTTAGAAATACCAGTCAACATGTCTTTGGACTGCAGAAGGAATCTTGAGCACCTATAGGAAGGCTGTGAAACACAGGGAGAACATACAAACTCCACACACACAGAGCAGGATGTGAACTCCTACCCCAGGAAGTGTGAGGCAATAGTGCTAACCCCTGAGCCACTACGCCCTCTGCCCATGAAGTCTGTTAGTGTGAATGTGCCCAATGGACTAGTATGTCATCCAGGGTGTACCGTCACCAGGATAAGCAGTTAGAAGATGGCTTAACAGATGGTTATAAAGGCAAAGCTCCTTGGGGAAAAAAGGCTTCATGTTTCACATTTGCTCCTCTGTGTTTCTGCATGTTTTCAGTAGACGTGTACAGTACCTATTGAACACCAGCTTGCCCATTGATGACGTAAAGCTCCTGCTGACAGCCTAACTAAACAGAATTTTATCCGCCTCCTCTATTTCCTCTGTTCTCCATTCCAGGAAGTTTTGTTTGGTATGCTTGAGAATTCAGCTGGACAAGTACTGGGCGATCGGACCTGCCAAAACTGCCACAAATTGGAAATATTATTGCAAAAGTGTGCGTTTGGCAAATTGCAGTCTGAAATGAGTTTTTCATACAATTTCCTACACATTCAAATAATAATTGGATAAGCTGCTAGAAGATGGGATGGATGGATGGATGGATGGATGGATGGATGGATGGATGGATGGATAGAAGGATGGTTGGATGGAGAGATGGATGTTAAAATTTGATTCATGTTTTGACCGAGTTCCAGTTTTCTCTTTCTGATTTTGGATGGAATGTCAAGCTGTGCCTTTGTTCATTATCCTAATATCAGCATCTCCAATGTGGTTGTCTTCTGTCAATCAATGTGTTCTGCATATTAACCATGCTGTGTTGCACTGTGAAATGTAGATGAAAGCACACTATTTCTAACCCGTTTCAGGTGTTTAATTCTCAGTTTGCCATGACTCTGTGTGTCTCACTGGGAATTATATGCAATAGCTGACTATTTCAGGGGGTTTCCCCTGTAATTACAAAATGTAAATAGCAAGGATTCGGCTCCATCAAGCTACTGTCACTTGACTTTTAAATCAGTCCCGTCCCACTGCCTAGGTGGATCGCTGGCTTTCTGTTGTGCAGTTACGGTTGAACTACCCCCGAGACACAACTCCATGAATAAGCTTTAAGAGGGCCGTCTGAAACATTCACCAACGGGAGGAGTCAAGTGAGGAGAACTCCATCAGGACACTCATTTCTGTGTTAATTAATGTATGTGCTTGTCATCATAAGCACCCATATTGAGAAACTTATGTAGATGGAACAGCTTAATGAGTAATAAAATGGCAGTTATAGGCATGAAAATGCTAGCTCTTTCAGTTTACCTTTTGAATGACTGTCTTTTGAAGATACTCATGGTCACAGAGATGCATGGGTCAGAAGATAGCATGTAGATGATGGTATTCAAACTAAGTGTTGGCTACTGAAAATATAAATTTCGTGGTTGTAGTGTCTTTGCCACTGAATATTATGACATGCATTATGGCCGAACTGAACAAGGTATGCTTGATCATTAGGAAACACGTTAATCAGATACTGTTAATATATCCTTAAAAATGAGTAGTCACTGGGAGAAAATTGTATAAAATAAATTAAAATCTTTAGAGATAAACTGTTAGCTTTTAGCCTCTCTTCAGACATTCCACCTGACAGTTTTAGGCCACCCTCAAATAAACATGTTCTAGGCGATAAAAGCATTCATGTTGAAAATTCAAGAGACTCCAAACTGCTAAAGAGTGCATGATGTCAAACAACACAATCAGGAACTCAAAAGATAAAACAGTGTCTGGAAACAAGGATTTCTCTAACAAACTACTGTATGCAGGAGATATGAACTGCCAACATTACCTCAGCATGCATTTCATAATGAAGCACTCGGCTTTTTGCTAACATCACCATGACACAGTTGTGAGATGTGGGGAAACTTGAGGACGATTTGGGGAAGCAGTGAGTTTGGGGGACAAGCCCGTCTGGTCACCTGTAATGAGGTGGATATAGAGTAGGTTTCTGCTTTGTCTGAGAGGGTGAGAGTGACCTGGGGCATTGGTCTGACTCTCAGGAATTCCAGGTTTGTCAGTGTTTTTGTTAGAGAGAATCACGGCTGTTGCTACCTTTGCTTGGTTTACCGACCTGGTTCTATCCCAAGGGTGTCCATAACCTCACCCATTCCATCGGCCAATCCCTACGTCTCACAGATCTGGTCATTGTTACAAAAGCCGGTCGTTTCATAGCAGCATTATGAAAATCAGCTGCAAGCTATTTCGGAAAGAGGTTAGTCTCTGAAATCAAAAATGCCCTCATATACAAATATGTAGAATCAACAGAATCTCTGGAAAGCCTTGATGGAGAAACCTTCTGCAGGCCAGAATTTCACCTACAGATTATAGTTTAATCTAAACTCACCCAGCTAATTAGTTCAAGATGTGCTGTGTTACAGAGGATATTCTATGCCTAACCTATTTGGGCTAGCATCATTCTCCTGGCCTGGTTATGTTAGTCTGTGGATTGCGGCACCATTGTATTGAGTGTCCTTTCCAGCCTAAGCAGCATGAGTAGAGAGGGATAGGCACTCCGTGCAGCTCTTTGCAGGCTTCACACAAAACAATGCTTCGCGTGACCACAGAGGACAACACGGGCCAATTCAAATACGAGCTGTTTCATAGCAGATATCCATCGCTAAACTGTCTGGCATTTTGCCATTCATTTCTTATCACTGGGCAAAATATGAAAACCACAACTTGTCCACCACAACATTGCAACTTAACCGGGTCTGTCTCCAGCTAAACATTTCATAACTGTGCGAGGTGAAAAGTCAGGTAACATCTGAGTGCCTCAAAATTATGCAGAAATAAAAACAACAGACCCGTATTGGTTAGTACAACATGTTGGAGAAGGCTTTGTCTAGACTGCAATAGCCTGATGCTCCAGGCTTGCAGAGTAACCCTGATCTCATCTCAATTTGACAGGATAACACGGCAGCGCACAATAAAACTCAAGTTCAAATCCCAAGGCGGTGGGGATCTCTGACGGATCAGGGCCAGATGTGCAACATCTGCCGGTGGCAGCCAAATTGGCTCAGGATCAGGAAATACATAGAGACATTTTTCCTCTCATCTGTAAAAGGAGTATATTCTCTAGATAAGAATGCTTCTAGCCACATTCAGCAATGGGAGTCTCAACAGCAGCTGGGCTGTTCAACGGAAGCAGTCACCACAGGGGCAATAAAGACCCAACAGACAGTCTCAAATCTTTCACAGACATATCATTATTAAACACGGTTTTTGTCAAAGTATTCAGTATTTTAAAGCTACTAATGGCCAATAACTTTTTTTTTCACTTTTTCTCTTCCATTTTTTCAATTATTAGAATTTTCTCATAGATGTTTAGAAATTAATACCTCCATTAAGCGTCTCAGGGTTTCTTCAAGTTCCTGTCTGACACCTATTGACATAAGTATCTGATCCAAACTTCCACTTGGTGTTGCCATGTATTAGTTTGGTATTGTGGGAAGAAGAGCTTCAAAGCTTTTTACAAAGAGTTTAAGATAAATACAATACATGGAAAAAAGTACTGACAACATACACAGGTTCCCTTTGAAAGCTAAGCCTGTAAAGCACAAATGCATGAATATCCTTCAGTGAACCACAAACAGTGGTTTGTCTACAGGGCCCAAAGGCCCTGACTACACTCCTCTAACTCAAATTAGATTCGCCAATCCATATTTTGGAAGACAAACATGACAGAGTATTCATATAAAGCCGGGGCATATCTATCCCACCTATCATAAGAAAGAGCAGAGGGTTGATTCTAAGAAGGATAAATCGATGTTGAGTTCTTCTATCAGACTCCTTTCAACAAGTCCAGGAATACTTGATACAGCACAAAACCCTTCCCAGACCCTAGAGGGATTTATGTTTTAGATCCGTCTGGGCCCTGTAACGCCTTTTCAAGGACGTTTGACAAAACTTCTGACAAAAACGTGAGCAAGCACACAGTCTCATCTGGGTGTTTTATCTGGTAGGAATGGAGAAGAAAATAGAACAAAACAAAGATCTCACTGCTGTTTTTCCTTTCCTTTGGGAGCAGGCCTAGCAAGCCATGACGTGAGTCTGTCATCGCCATCTCTGCCAAAAGGGACGCCTGGAGATTCAATTTACAAGATCAAGCGCCGCTGGAAAATGACTGGGAGATCCGGGTTAAATATTCCACTGTCACAGAGGGCTACCTCTGCTAAGTGAACAGAGTCACAACTGCAATGATCGTACCAGCCACTGAGCCTCATCAACAACAGCAGGTATACACCATCAAAGCTGCATGTAATGAACACAAGACCCACTGAAGCAGTAAATGTCAAATAAATCACATGACTAACAGCCACTTTGCACGTGTGAAAGGGAATGCCAAAGTGACCACGGCGAATTATGTCCAGTTACTTCCTCAAATCTACTGTAGACCATAAGCACAAGTGATATTACAGTTATCTCCCACAATTTATTTAGCAGAGCTCTTTTGGTGCTGCTTGGTTTTTGAAGCACCCATAATTTCACCTTCATATTTAATAGCTCATCCTCTCATATTCATTCATTCTGCATTTTCTAGAATTCTCTAGAACCCTTTTCAGTGAAGCAAAGCTTTTTATTTAGGCAGCTGAAGTCACGTTGTCACCAGGGCAATTTCGCTTTGTGCTCATTTACATGGTGCATACAGTGCAAATGAAAGTTACATGATCTCCCTGGGACTTGGTAAAGAGCCTTAGAAACGTTATCCCCTTTTAGGGTAAAAATAAAATGGGGTTGGGCTAACGTGACAGACAGAAAAGGGAGCTAGATGTTGATGAGGGGCTCCACAGGGGAGATTATCAGACAGGTGGAGACTTTAAATCTTTACACTACAGTTAGTGTAGTCTGGATAACTAGGAACCAAATAAAGCATTTATCTATTCATCCATTGTGTATCCTTGACTTGTAGTAACACAGATAACAAGAAACGATGACATCCACAGAAACTTTCAGCTGTTTATGGTAGAAGGCATCAACACGGCCCACATCTTGACACACCTCTTGACCTGCTGCTTGGAGACCCATGACCTCGTTGTGAATTGACGTGAAAAGCAGCGAACACCTACCTGCTGGGGGCTGCACTCCCATACCTGCGTTACTGCAGAATGAGGCCATATTCAGCGGACACGTATCAATGTGAAAGAGCAGCTGTGCACTCAATGCCATTAAAACACCTTTGGCACGGTGAACAAAAAGTAGCTTAATTCATGTATACTCTAAGGTGACCCCTGCAGAACTTACACATCGTCAAGACTCTCCTGGAAGACTGCTGAATTTACGTTAAGAGCTTTATGGTGGTGCCGTGGCTCAGTGGGCAGTACGACAGCCACACACCTCTGCCGGTGGGGGGTTTGACTCCTGCCCCAGGCTGTGTGTATGGAGTTTGCATGTTCTGTGCATCACTGGGGGGGGCATTTCTTCCATGTGCTCTCATTTCCTTCTTCAATCCACAGGTGGACTGCTTTCTCTAACTAGTGCAATGGACTGGCCTTCTACATGAGGCATTTTCCCGGCCTGTACTTCCTGGGATCGGCTCTGGCTTCCCTGAGACCCTGTACTGGATAAATATACATGGAAGATGGATGCTTAATCTTGAGTTCAAAGCAAACATTTTCTATGAGGAAACATAGCATTTATTGGTGTCAAACAGTGTAAATAGTTTGCATTTAGGTTTAATGATCGAAAAATCATTTAACTAAAGGGATGGTCTACAATCTGGTAAATCCCTGCAGAATAATAAAATCTCCCTTCTGAAGGCTGAGCTTGAGAGATTCGCTATTCAGCAGGATGACAATTAATAAAGCACAATGGGTCTGTTCTTATCAGCTCCACTGACTGACAATAGCTGCATGTGTTTGGCTGACATCAGCGATTGGACTATAAATTAGTGTTTTTTTTTCTCAGCAATTGCAAACCAGCTACAAGTCTTGATTCTCACAACCCCAAAACTTATTCTGCCCTCCCCCCCCAAAGCATCAGTTTCTTCTGACCTCAACCCCCCCATTTTGCTCCTTGTGTAAACGGTGGGCTCGTTTTTTGGCGTTCCCTTAGGGAGTGGTGTCAGTCCAATTCCTCTTCCTGCTGGCCCCTAAAAAGGGCAGTATGCTCCCTAAATGACAGTCCTGCTCTCTGTCAGCCCGGGGTCACGTGGTTCTGTCAACTGTCCCAAAGGGCAACTTTTCCATCAGTGTTAATGTTTGTCCCCTTCTCAGCTTGGACCAGAGGTGCTTTGTAGTAATGAAACATGAAATGACAGATATTACTTGTATCCGCTTGTCCTTTCCAGAAGATGATGTGGAACACTCTATGTTTGGTATGTGAGTGGAATTATTTCATAGGCCCTCTTACTTTTTGAGTTCCCGGGGGCAACACCATTTCCATGTCCATAGAAAGCCATATGCACAGCATAGCACTTCAGCTGGAAATGTAAAGGCATCCAAAGGGTACTGAAAGTAGTACAACACGTTATACCTGGAGTCTGTTGCCACGACGACAAGGCATACTGTAAGGCTGACAGCAAAAGCGAACGGTCAAGGTTACAGCAAGGCCTTAGAAAAACGTTCAAAACGATCACTGACACCATCACTGGACGCGTGGGGAGGAAGAAAACAGAGTGAATCTTTAGAGTGAAGTGTAGCAATGAACACAGATGCAATTGTCCATACAGCCCAACATCAGGCAGCTTACTGCTGCTACTCCTTTATGTGATATTTCTTGAAAGAGGAGCATGCTGACACCCCTCAACACTTTGTATAGGTGTATGGTTACAGCATGATCATATAATGAGACAGTAAACCAATAAACTGGAGACGTGTCATCAAAATCATCCAGATAAACATCAGAGAATGGAATTCAGCTCCTTGTGAGACATAGATTTAATCTGGTAGATATGTATTTTAATTAGACTCAAGTAATACACATAAGGTGACTAGTGAGCAATACTAGACAGCGGGAGCATTTTGGTCCTCAAGGAATAACACATTCATTGTGGAACTGGTAACCGGTGTTGTTTGTTCTTTAGCACAGCTATTACATAAAAAATTGCCAGTGCTCTCAGAGTGTAGGGTAATCATGATTATCGTGCTGAATCGGGTTTGCCTGATCTTTCCCTATATATTTGTAGTCATTCTTACATGTTTTGCCACTAGAAACCAGAACTAAAACCCTGGTCCCTTTTTAACTCAGCTGCTAAGAAATGTACGTGTTGAGTCGATGCCATTGGATCCCCATCACTCGTCGAGTTGTTTGGCCAATCCTTTGCCACCATTGAGTAAATCCCAGTATGATCATGGTTCCTATACCAATGCAATATAGTCTCATTACAGTCCCATTTCATTCTAACCTAACTTTAATTTTTGTCATTGACATGTATGCCATAACAACACAAGACATTATTCATTTACAGGAAACATTAGAGTACAAGCTTATTTTTACAAGGCATGTTTTGAAATGCCTGCAAAAAAAAATAAATCCTAAAAATCCGAGATTTCTAAGTAAAAGCATTACATGGTAGCATAACCTAACTGTGAAATAAAGTGGCATGGGCAACACATGACCAGAAAAGGTTATAAATGAAACAAAACAAAGGTACAGACACAGGAAGAGAAGAAAACATCGACCACATTAAGTAGCTTCACTCTCACTGTCTAAACCTCGCCTTGTGTAGATTTTATTTCAATGGTGACTCTAGTTTACCATTAGTACATGTGCAATGCTGATTTAGGCATATTATTTCTAGAAAAATGTTTCAATATCTGCTACGCAAAGCAGGATAGGGGTGTGGGACTTCACCAACAGTATGACTTTAGTAACATTACAAACATTTATTAGAGACATGGTCCCTTTAAAAGGCACACTGAAAGACTACACATTACTCATTCGGGGAAAAGAAGCACTCTAGGCTTGTGGGACAGTGCATCTCCCATTGCCCTCCATAGACAACATTCCTAAATTCCTTCCAGTTCTGCCCAGCTGACCCTATTTAAAACCCCCATGCATCAGTTAAGCCAATCGGCCCAAATGAGTTTTATTTAGTGAAGAATATGTGGTCTCAAAGCTGGTAATCTATTGCCATGGAAACACAAACGTTTACCCAAAACCAGCAACCATGCCACTGATGTTCCTTCTGCTGACTCATGCACACACACACACTTGTGGGGATCTTCAATTAATTTCTATGGGCCTAACCATAATCCTATCTATGACAAGCCTAAGCCGTAACCAACCTTAACCTTAAACATACATGACCCAACAAAATACAAGAATTTTGGCTCTTTTGGTTGATTGCATTTACAGATTATTATAAAATCGAGTTTTGTCCTGTGAAAACATAGCATTTGTCCCCACAAGGTAAAAATGTCAGGTTTTTATTTCCTCCTGGGGACATCATGTCCCCACAACACAATATAAACATGGTACACATGTGAACATCCTGTTGCTTCTGCTCAGTAAACCTCAGCCAGTACCTACTATTTTGCTAGTCTGAATGAGTCTCCTGTCCAGTCTTGCACGAGTCCTTAAAATCTCATGCGTTGTAATTTCATGATCGTTTTCTGAATTTTATTCACTCACAGAAGCTGTCTAGACTTCCATGGCAAGGAATTATTATGAAGAATCCTCAAACCTTCATCTTGTCAGTATACGTGGATACTTTCTCTAGCTGTACCAAGATGTAAGCAGAATAGAAACCAAGTACCCACTCTGGATTGATTTAAAGGACCCGGGATATCAGAAGTACAACAGACAATTGCTCCAAATGGAACACAGGCCATCTGCAGATAGAGGTCCTTAAACAATCCGCCTTGTGAAAACAGTCTCTCCAGCAGCAGACAAGCCTTTATTAATGACCGGACACCCTGGCAGGGAAAACTGTCCGGCTGGCTTGCAGAGCCAGGGATGGGCTTTGGAAATTCATCTCAATTAAGGATGTTAATTGCTCCCTGCTAGGAGTACTGTTAGGGGTTTGATGACGGATGCCACATGGCATGATTGCTGATCCAGCTGAGGGGTACTGGGGGTGGGAGTTGGTCAACAGGGTAGTGCCATTTGTGTAGCTCTTTTTTTTTCCAGGGATTGTTAAAGAAAACCAGCTCTTTCATGGCTCCTGAGGGGTGTGGCATCAATCAGTTATGAAGCTGTGTATGTTTGAGGAGCCAAATGTACCCTTAACAACATATTAATGGGGAAACTGGTGCTGGTGCTGAAGAGGAAACATTCAGTTGGGGAAGGAAGTTAGTCATACAAAACTGCACCCTAAAGACAACAAGATGGCTGCCCTCATTTTAGTGGCTCTACGGATTTTTGTCAGCCGCTTGCACTTTTGCTTTAACACCTACACTATATGGACAAAAGTAGCGGGACACCAGTTAATGGGGGGTTCACATACTTTTGGACTTTTCGAATTAAGCCATACTCATTGCTGAGACAGGTGTATAATTAAACACACAGCCATGCAATCTCCAGCAACAAACACTGGTGGCAGACTTGGTCATACTGAAGAGATTAGTGACTTTCAACGTGGCACCATCATAAGATGCCACCTTCCTAACAAGTCAGTATCAAACTTCTGCCTTGGCTTACTGCAAGTGAAGTGATTGTGATCTGGAAACTTCCATAAACAACAAGAGTTCAGTTGTGATGTCATAAGCCATGCAAACAGAAAGGGCCCCGTTGACCCAACATCAATACCCAACCTCACTGATGCTGTTATGCCTGAATGGCAGCAAATCCCACCAACGATATTCAAACATCTAGAGTAAAGCCTTTCCCAAAGAGTGGAGGCAAAGGAGAACCAACTTCTTATTTATAACCTTGGTTTTGGAATGAGATATTGCACAGGCAGGTGTCCCAATGCCTTTATCCATATAGTGTATGTGTTTGTCATAATGATTTTTAAGAAACAAACAACAATAAAACCAGGAAACTTCTAGATGGCTATGCCACTCCAATGGAGGATGCTTCTGAATGTATTTCACCTATATATGAAATTTAATTAGCTGAAATACAATTAAGGATTTCCACAAAGCACAGGGTACATGGAGTGTGTGCGTGGAATTTTACTCATTGTCTGTTGAGTTATAAGTTTTGTAAGATGGTGGTTCTATAAACTCACGTTTTCACTAAGCAAGGTGTTGACTGTCCCCCTCTATAGGTGGTAAAACATTTTCTGTCAACGCAGCGTATTGTGTAAAGATGGCACAGCACTTCAGCCTCTCTTCTTTACAGCCCTGCTTCAGCGGGAACCACACGTTAACGTGGCGACGAGGCCCATCGAGCTGATAACTGCTGGAATCATGGAAAGCGCAAATCCGAAAGCTCGCGTCCTCGCTGCAGGTGGCCTGTCACGTTGAGAGCTATGCTTTCGTGGCTGTCAGAACCACAATGTTCCTTCCATGGGAGCTCAGCTGCCACCGTCATCCCCAGAGTGCATAGATAGTTCTTGATGTTCTTAACAGAGACAAATTTTATGAAAAACTCTCCCCCACTCCATGCTAGCCTGGCCTAGAGAACTGTTCAGGCTTAGAGAATAGGCGGGATGGCAATCAGAACCATGTGACACAATAATGGGAGAGTAAGGACTTCATGTAGGTACGGGAGTGGAGATGGGGAGGGTCAAAAAAGAAAAAACCATTTAGGCAACAGTATAGGTGAAATGAGAAAAACGGAATGGATGTCTGGCCAATGAAAAGACACCCCAGGGTCTGGGGTGGGACATTCAGTTTTCTTAGGCAATTGGTAATAAGGCACAGAATAAATGTGCTTGTCAGCTGACTTCAGGCCAAAACTGCCCGTGCTTCTGCGACTCTGACAATAACACAAACTCAGTATCAAAACTCAGTGTTAAAATGTCATAAAAGTATACACATGTACAGTACTGTGCAAAAGTCTTGAGCCACCCCATCATTTCTTTATGTTTTGCTAGGAAAATGAGACAATAGGTACAGTGATTTATTGCATCATCATCTGATCATCTGTAATCATCTGCACCTGTTTCTTCACTGGTTCATGCCTTAAGTTAGATGGCTTTGTTATGC
>JAACJT020023545.1:0-21852 GCA_009936485.2 Gymnarchus niloticus | reverse complement strand
AGGGGACAGGGCATGGGGGGGGGGGGGGCAGAAATATAGTACAAATTTACAATAAATACGAGGAATACAGGGCAACACAGACGGCAGGGTAATGGGGGGGGGGTTGTAGTGTATAGACACGAGGTAGTGCATAAGACAGGACAGTGCAAAATTACAGAGCGACAGGCAGGCTGTGTTGACCCTTCAGCTACATAAAGGATTCAGGCCCAAGCAGCACTCCCTAAATTACAGCTTAATTTGTAGAGATTGAACTGTGACCTATAATGAGTACAGGTAACTCATGGTTTATCAAAGAGTAAACCCAGATCAGTTTAAAAGGAAGTGTTCTTCTATTTACAGCAGATTTAAATCCCCGAAGAACGAAATCGGCTACATTCCGGTGTCAGACTGTTTTGTAAAGTGACAGCATGGTAAAATTCCACTGGATAACAGTGAAATAAGAAGTCAGACAGGCAGGCCTGGGGACGGCCTGGTGGTGTGTAAACAGCATAATCCTGACTGAAAGAGGCGCTTTAAGGCAACGTACAGGATGGCCGGCACGTTGTGTACACAACATGGCCCTTCAGCACTTGTTCTTCCCTGTGGGCATGTAAACAGAGGGCCCGGTGAAGCACCTCGCCCCATAAGAAGGGGCCTTAAAGAATGATGCGGCTCAGGTGGCCCGTCGTAAATCTTAGGTTCGCCTCTGGGTTTCGGTGAGTATCGTCCCTGGGAAAAGAAGCCAAGGGGGTCCGGGTGGGAGGAGCACCCCTCAACAGGCTGACACACCAGGCGCGGAGGTGGGCTGTGGTGAAGGAGTGTTTCTCAAATTCTTGCTTCTCTGCGAGACCGAAATGAGAATTAACAGCTCCAGGAGAAGCACGTGTACTGAAGATGTGTGTTTTTGTGCAGAATATTCTCTAAGGGGTGTGTATGCATGGTGGGCCAAGCCCACTATCATTCTTAGGTGTGCACAGAGACGGCTTGTTCTTGGGAGAACTGAGTCCCTACCCAGCTTCCCCTTGTTTTTGTGGACCTAAATCGACGATTGTGTCCGTATACAATCAGCACGCCTTGTTCTGCAATGGAGATCACAGCATTTCCTCTCTGAAGCTGAGTGGAAACACATGAATGTGTCTACTGAAGCTACAAGAACATTTACTGTATATTTACTGTAAATAGACCTGAGGATTCATGCTGCCTGTGGCTTCAATCTCACTGCTGGGTGTCCCCCAGTAATGCGGCATGCAGCACACTGGCCCAGTGCTCGAGTCAGGGTGACATTTTCATTCAGTTTTATATAGCTGAGCATCCACTCAGTTCCAGTTGGCCGTGATTCCACCTTGCTATCCCAGCTCACTCTGGCCTGGGAACAGTGGTCAACAGACTAGTGCTTGAAAGACGAAACCAATCAAGGCAAAAGAAACTGCAATCGTTTTGTAAGTGCCTCTCTGGCAGGGCGAGATGTCATTGCTGATGGACTAGTCTAACCTGCCCATAGGACATGTTTAGCTTTGAAACTCACCACCCTCAGACTGATGGCCAGGAGACAATGGGAGTGCTGTTCAGCGCGAGCACGTCTAGTCTTGCAGGCAGGGATTTGCATAAGCTCGGTCTGCGGCGGCATTTTCGCTGCCCTGAAACCGTTCGGCCCTCAGCTCCTTGGCGTGGGCTGCGGCTGGTTCTCAGAATCAGACTCGCTAGCCAAGTGACTGACACTGCACATGAGGTGCCATTTAGGTAAGCGTGACACTACCCTTTACCAGACCAATCATCTGGCACTGCACTAGCCATGGATTCTAAGCCAGGTTGGACCTTTTGGTAGGCCTCAGGATATTGAGAATACATCAGAAAATATTTCTATGACTGAAAATCATGTTGATATATGACATAAGAAGGAAGCGAGTCCCAAGGAGCGGAATGAAGTACAATACTGTACAAAAGGCAGGCAAAGAAAATTATGTTTATCCTTATATTGGTGAAAAACAATAACTTTGCGTCGGTTCGTGTCACTCCAGAATTTACAGTTATCACGCAATTTGCCCGTGTATTTGTAGAACTCAAGTACGAGTACACCTTGTTCGGCTAATCCATATCTCATAACGTGAATTAACTACTTAATTTCACTTCTTATGTAAGCCAGTTTTAAAATGTAATCGACGCACGGAATGGTTGTGTGATCTCGAGGAGCGGATTGGGAACCATCCGGCCAGATTATCAGTAACGTTTTGGTGAACAAAAAAGATTTTTCTGATTTTTTATCGTATTACTCTTTATTTGCATATAATCTAATGTCAAATTTGCACTTATTACTCAGATAAATGACCTTAAATATTTTCTTTGCCCGCGTAACACTTTTGCATAGTATATTTGTGTAAAACAAACACTGTTGGATGTTAAAGTGGAGCAAAAAAAAAAAAAAAACTAACAACAGTGTGTGGACTGAGAGCCGTCAGATATTTTCCAGGATCCACACACCAGGAAATGCAGCACGGAAACGCTCATACCATTATCAAACAAGCCATTTGGCAGCAAATCACACCAAAGTAAAAACGAGGAACAGCAAATTAAACTGTAGAATTGTGGAATTCCCCTTTAAGCTGCATCACTTTTTATTGTTGATAGCTGTAGGCTGCAGTATTTAAGTCTCTGGACTTAAAGTCAAGTTAGTAAATGTTCACAAATATTGATAATCTGTACAGTAGGTCCGAAGTAAAGTTTTTTGAACATATATGGAGGTCTCTCTCTGCCACTCTTTATCAGGTTCCTATGATATAGCCCTCATATACAACCCTAAATCAGAAAAAATCGAGACGGTATGAAAAATGCAAATAATAATAAAAAAATAACGCAGTGCTTCTTAAATTTACTTTCACTTTTATTTCATTGCAGACAGTATGAAGCCAAGATATTTCATGTTTTATCGGGTCAGCTTCATTTCATTTGTTAATATACATCATTCCTGCATTTCAGGCCTGCCACACATTACAAAAAAAGTTGGGACGGGGACAATTAGGGCTAGTAATGAGGTAAAAAATTAAATAATGATGTAATTTCAAACAAGTGATGTCAACAGGTGATTGTAATCACGATTTGATCATTCTACAATGAAATAAAAGTCAAAGTAAATTTAAGAATCACCGCGGTTTTTTTTTTATTATTTGCATTTTCTATACCGTCCCAACTTTTTCTGATTTGCGGTTGCATAACTGAGGAACTGAGAACATATTTTTTTAGAGCTTTGCTGGCACAATGAAGCTATGGTATGTCTGAAATTCATCTTGCAGTCTAAAGCAGAAGTATACAAGTAATACAGATATTCACTAAGAATAACAGACCCTACAGCAAGTCCATTCCTGGCACTCTATTCACCTGTATCCTTGTTCACCTGTATGGCTTACTTCCTAAACTCCTACGCTACTCACTCTGTTCTCTTTTAAGCCGTACCTCAATTTTACTCTCCTCAACTGTCTACCTTCCCCTTTTGCCTGCCACACACCTACTCATTACGTGCAGAAGACGTGTCACGCCCGTGCCATTTACCTACCCTGCAGAACGTAGTCCTAACCTGCTCCACTTAACTGCCCCGAGCAGCGAGTGGCAAGCATTTTTGTGGCGCTTTGTGTGCCGGAGTGGTTTAGGGCTGCCCCGAGCGATGGAGAGCGGGCGTAAATCTGAATGACATGAGGAACGATAGTTCCATGGAATTGGCAAGCAGAAAGGCACAGGAACAGGTCTGGTGGGCTGGAGAGATAAGGACAAGGCCTACTCTGTGTTCATTTCATGTCGACACCACTGTTCTGTTTCATTAGACTCTGAGTCTGAGATGCCAGTTCGATAAGGACAGGACGTTGTCTGTTTCAGTGAAGGGATCTGGTGAAAAGTATTTCGTTAGGTATTTTTGACTGCAGATTTTTTCTTTAGAATGCAAAGCATTCTGATAAAAATCAAAGCACAAGTTTCATTTTCTTTCATTTCTATTTTATTTAATGACAACGTGCATTGGTATACTCTTTTCCAACAACACACTGGCTAGGTATAAATGGCGAGTTTTTCATAGATGATACATTGGGGCTAACTGGACTACAGGTTTTAATGACCACCATGTAATCCTGCCTAATTGTGTGTGTTGCTCTTTTAGAATAGATGAGAAAGCTATTTCTCCACCCTCTGGAAGCTTAGACGAATATGAGATGTTGACAGATACTGGTACATCTAATGGATAGGTAGCAGTGAGCGATAGGCATCAGGCAGTGTGGACACCACGGATTTCAGGTGACAACAGCGTGACATTCAGGTCAATATTGGTCAAGGATAAGGTCTGATCGCATTATTGCTGGAAGTGTTGTTTTATTGTCATGTCATCTTAAAGTTCTAGCTCAGACAACAGAAAACATACTTCCAACACTACCCATAAACGTTTGCGTCGTTAATAGTTATGTTTTTAACTTGGCAAAGATTTAAGCCTTAATGATAGTGGGTTCATAGCATGTTCATAATGGGTTCATAGAGGCCCCGAAATGGGTTTACACTGAGTTTACAGCAGATGCATTAACTCTAAAGACAACAGGTTCATTGACCATAAGGATAGTGGGCTAGTAGTTTCTCACCAGGCAATGTAGTTGGAATGAGTGCCCCCCTCCAGGAGAGCCTGCTCATTCAGTTAGCATGCTCTGTCATATTACCATCACATGGTCCAAAGCCATGCTATTCTGGCCAGTTGCCATTCGTTCAAGTCCCTTGTCTTCAGGGGACACTATCCCATGTTCCTCCCTTATATACACAAGAAAGGGGTCGTGATAAGCTCAACCCAGGAGACTAAAGTCATATTAGTACTGAGTGTTCAAGAGTAGGGGACCGCAGTAGATCCAGTGATTACCCTCCTGCTGAGAATAATCGTACGATTTATCATAAGTCAGCACCACACAAAATTCAATTTGTTGTAAGTTACTAACAATCTTAACAGCCTGAAGGACGTATCCGCAATACCTATAAGATCCAATCACCTACAGGGGGAGCTAAAGAGCATCCAATACACAGTTTTTGTAGCTACGAGTATTCATTCTTGCTGAACTGTTTACCAGCTTCACTAAATCAAACACATTTCATTCATCTGAACTTTCTGGGATAATATTTACACAGATAATACAGCATGTAAATGTAGATAATCCCATATGAGTGTACAATTCCACAAATCCAGGTTTACTGGCTTATGGCAAAAAAAAAATCCCAGCAGCTTCCTAGCTGTTTCAGGACTGTGGTTTGTGGTTCTAATCTTTGCACACTGGAGGTCCATGAGAAACAATGCTGAAACCCACAGCACAGTTTTATAGACCAAGGCCTGTGTGGTCTCACACTGATGATGTCATCATGGGACCGAAGTGCGGTGAGTAATGAGACAATGGGATGGAAGCTGCTGGGTCTTAATTAGAGGGTCTAGACTTCCAGATAAACCCAGTTGCTACACACTGGCTCTTGAGTCTCGTTGTGACATGGTTACATCAGATTGTTTTTACAGCTGCCGGGTGATTAGACCTATCAGCAATCTCTTACAACAGTGTGACACCAAGGCAAAGTCTCACAGACATACTGAAGTCCACCACAGTAAATACAGTGGAGAAAAGTGAATCGAGGTGAAACAGTGAAAATTTAAACTACTGAACAATACTAATTATAAGAACAACCCATTCTTAACCATACAAAATATCAGCGTTTTATTTGCCCAGCCCTTGACTTCTGAAATGCATCTTTTGGGGTACTGAAAGGAAAGCCTTCATCTTTAATCTATTTAGTCATTTCAAGAACGGCTGCCCTCTGACTGCCACCCTGTTCCCAGTGTGGGTTTTTTTTTTATTATTATTTCTACACTATAGCTTTTCTGAGAGGACCTTCCTACTTCAAATTTATGAATGTTGTACCAAGTACACCTGCTTCCAGATGAGATCCAAACCCATCTGGATATGAAGGATGGATAGGTCTGTAGAGAGAAGTGGGGCAGTAGAAGGGATGGGTTAGAAAAGAATCTCAGTGAAACCAAGTTTAACAATATTGGAGTTACAGTTAAATTGTAGATTGACTGGCCCTCAACAGGGGGCAGTATTCTTCCGGGATTGAGGTGTATTCCCAAGCTGTATATGGAACCTGAAATACAGCCAGCGTATCTGAAAAACAACGGTGTGACCAGCAGAACTTCTACTAAGCAAAAATTATTGCCAGAAAACAAAAGAATGCTGGTATTTTAAAATACCCTGGATACTAAAAGTTATAAAAACATTACCAAGGTTAGAAAAATTCAGGTACCTGGCCAAATGTGTGGAAGAACTGCAGCCAATGAGAAAGGAGTGAAGGAAAAAAAAACAAAAACAAGTTATAGGTCTATGAGGACAAACATTCCAGCAAAAAGGCTACAAGTTTAGCCGTGCATGGATTAAAACGGACATTGTGCCAAGAAACCAAGAGAGCCCAGATCTTAATATTTCAAGAAAAAAGAATTGTTTTGCTGGCAGAGCCATGTTTCCAGTGGCAAGCTACTATAAATCATTGGGAAGGTGCCTTGTTGTTAATATTTCTCACTGTAACTGTACTGTGACCTTGCTATTAGTTTTCCCACGAAGGGCTGGCAGGCCGCCACTCTTGAAATGTGGTCACTAATAAGCGTCTCCAAGCCTCAGCTGCAGGACATTGACTCGCTGATCAAGACCCAGCTGATTGTCCTCCACGTTGCCGTAGGGGCTGGAAGTGCTCTCTCTACGACCTGGTGGCCTGGTTATTTTTAACGTGCTTACTTCAACCATGTAATGAAGACAAATAAGTCTGATTTGCTTTAATAGGTGCAGAGCCAGTGTGGTGGGTCTCTTGTGATTGCATTTCCCAGACAGGAAGCTGTCTGGTCTTGTCCCATACTTCTCCATGCCTTGTGAGGAGAGGTCAAATAAACATGACAAAAGGATTGCGGTCGCCTGCAGCTCCTCTACTTATGGAGGACGAATGTATTCTTTTGGGTGGCCCGAGGACCTGCATGGACGATGGAATGGAGATCTATAGTGAACTCACAACTGCCATCCAGAGAGGGGTTGCTCTCTTTCCAATACGATATTGAACGTCTGAGTCAGCCTGTACTGCTTTGTCGTTCCTGCAGCAACCGCCTCAGTCGTTCACTTTGTTGGTAGTGTGTACCAACTATCCAGTCTATCCATACATCTTCTGGCTGCTTATCCTGGTCAGGGACATGGGGAAGCCCAGAGCTTGTCCCAAGCAGCACTGAATGCTGGGGAATGCCCTAGGTGCCATGCTAGCCCATTAGTGGGCATGTACCCATAAACTACAGGCTTGGTGCAATGCCACTTAGCTGAACTGCATGTCTTCGGACCGTGGGAGGAATCTTACGTGACATGTGAAAACATGCAAATTCCACACATAGAGAGTGGAGGCTGGGTTCAGACTCCCAACTATACAGTTGTGATGTAATAGGGCCACTCACTGAGTTGCCCCAAAATTAATTTTTATATTTCAAAATTTCATTTTTTAAATTAGCATTATTACGCATTATAGCCACTGCATTTTTGGTTACTTCATTTCAGGCCTATAATTAAATACAGAAATCCAAAAAGATCTGAGTTGTCACCACATTCAGGACACACATTTTCGAATTGTCTCAAGTACTGTAAGAATACTGTCATGCGTGCACTAGCACGTCAGCGCTCCACGTCCCCGGAGTCCTGACCAGGGTTTTGTGGCTGCCTATCACGTTTCCTCGTTGCCTGCCAATTGCACTTGCCCTGATTGCCCTCATGTGTTCCCCCTGTGTTTTGTGTTAAGTCCGCGTCTCTCCTCTTGCCTTTGCGGTGCATTTGTTTGTGTCCCTGCCTGTCTTGTTCCAGTTCCTATAATGCTTTTCTTGCTTTGTTTTCAGGGGAATTCCTCGTCTTTGTTAGCCCTTGTTTTCAGGGCAGTTCCCCGCGGTTATTTTCTTGTTTTGTAAGTGCACTTGCCTCGCCTTTTCTCTTGGCCCTGCAAACACCAGTCTGGTGAGATGTGTGACAAACACAAAGATTCACAAAGACATACTTACGGTAATTTAGAATACTGTAAATGCTGGATGGATGGAACCATGGGATGTACATGATCTAAAGGTCCTTGTCTTTACCCCATTTGTAGAAAATTGCCGTGAAATTGGTTGGACCGGATGATCGACACTGTTTGACTGGACGTGGCAGGACAGTGCATAGTGTGTGAAAGTCCATGAGATTACTGCAATATTAAGAATGTTTATTACAGGGCAGAGATCTGACTAGTTGGTGGCTGGCCTGGAATACCCACTTCTGCATATCTGTTTGATAAGACTCTTTAAGAGGGGTTTAGAGTCTTTCTGACTGGAACTGTGCTACAGGCTAGACATGTCTATAATGAGGTGGGGGCTCCCACACAGTCCCACACTAACAAGCACAATGTCATGCCTACATGCTCACTCATACACATACACTCATGCATACACACTGAGAAACTCACATTTTTATACATTTTCAGGAACATACACACAGTCATACATTGATGCATGCACTCACATACTCACACACACATCCTAGATAGCCAAAAACAGGCACCAGGCCTCCTGGATCATGAAACAATTAAAGGATTGCAAAATGGCAGTAATGAAAGTTGACCTTGACTGCCTGTTTACGGCTCTTTGAGGGAGACCAACATGGCCGCCCTCCAATATGGAAGCCATTAGTGATTGGCTGTAGGAGGAAGCATGCAGGCTGGTGAGGGGAGATGAAATGCTTGTATGGCAAGTCAATAAAGACTTGATGTGAGCAAGACGCTGCCTGCAGGGACATGACACCAGATGGAGGAGCATGCTTTGAGCCCTTTGTAGTGCAGCAGGACACAGGGTTGGCTTCAATAGTCTGCTGTGTGCGTGTGTGTGTGTGTGTGTGTGAGAGTGAAAGTGCGTACCCACACATGGTGATGTACCGAACCTCCCCACGAAGCCAGCTGCTGTAAAAATTCCCCAGTATGAAAGAATGCTTGCTTATGGAGAACTCACTACATTACAAATGTGCCTGAGGGTACAGTAAGACGTATTTGATGCCAACCCCACACACTAAATGATGAGGTCTGCCATCTGAGGCATCTCAGAGAGGAGAGCAATGGAGGAGATGCTAGAAACCCTCAGACTCTCACACGAGGCACCGTCACTTTAGCGTTTCCAGCCAGAATCCATTACAGGACGGAAATGACAGTGACGAAGCACAGTTCAGCAGGCTTTATGCTGACCTCAAATGTCATTGGCTTTTCAAGGTTCTAAAGCAGCCTCCTGGTTTAATGTGGAGATGGAGGTAAGTGTGGCTCCATGATTTGCTCAATCAAAGTAGATATCTGATCCCACATAGGGCACCTTTTGTGGTACTTAGTCTTACATAGAAACTCAGCTGTGCAGATGCACAATGATGTATAAAATAGTTGGGCAAACAAGAAAACCACAAAACTCAGATTGCCAAATAATGGCGCAGTCCTGCAGCCCAATTACATCTTTGATCCAGTTGCTCAGTGTCTGGTAAAAGTTCCCGGGTCATTCAGGGTCCTTGTCAAATGTTTTGACATTTGATCCACTGCACTGAGACGGAATGACTAATAAGGGAGGGGTCTTCATCTCTAAATTTGCCAGTGTATTGACACATCATTCACACAAAGCAGCCGGACAGCTATATCTTTCAGTTTCTGTTGGGCTATAGGTCAAGTATCTCACTCATGGGTAGCCAATCACTTCTCACTAACTTCCCCACCCCTACAACATCATGGTGATGATCCTCTGACTCAGCATCTCTGTGCAGAAAATAAAAGGAAAATAGGAGGAATAAGCTGGCCGGAGGGTGATGTGGAGATCCAGTAGGTCAAGGAACCACATTAGCCGTCAACAGCAAGTGTACTCAGATCCAACAGAGACTCTGCCACTTTACCCAGCCTTAAATAATCCAAAGAATATCCATATGTGAGAAAATTGCAGAGGCATTTCAGTTGAAGGCTGCTCTGGGCCACACTAATATATAATATAATAGTATTTAAATCTGGTGAAAAATGCATTTATGACACACTGGCTATAAATAACTGTGCACTTTGAAATCATTCCAAGGGAGTTTGTTTTGCTTGGCGATGAAAACATGCTGGAAGCACATACCTGCATCTGTGAACTTTCCTAAGAGTATTAACAAATCACAGATCGTTATAAAAAGGGGCAGTATTAACATTTGATTGGCTGTGGCCAATCAGACAACGGCTGGGAGGTCATGTGAGAGTTTTCGGTTGGGCAAACCACAGGGAGCAGGTAAAACAAATGCAGACACAAGGACAGAGCACACTGTTAAAGGCAAGTGGTATTGTACCCAGACCCACAGAAAGTGCTGTTTTTCCAGACTTTCTAAAAGTTGGACAGGATGGAGAATGTCTTTTATGGGCATGAACTTATATAACACATCAGCTGCCAGGTGAAGTCCAAGGAGGTGAGCCCTCTGGGTACAAACAGCAGAGAAATATGTTATAACCTTCTGTCATTTTACTACTTCCAGGTAAAGTTTGGCTATTAAAGCCTGATGGAGTAATAAAGGAGTCTTTGCATGAATTGGCTTTGAAGCTGTCAGAGAAATCCTCATTGTCCTGCCCATTGCCTGAACCCCTGTGAAGAAACTGAATGTTTTCTGCATTTTGAACCAGACAGAAAGAAAATGACGAGACAGCCTGTATTACTCAAAATCGGAATAATTGCACTCTCCTTATTGGAATAGTATGGGGGCCCCTACTTCTAAAAGGGGAGTCGCTGTACCCAGTGGCATAGTCATAAATGATTTTTGGGGGGCTTAAAAATGATGTCCGACAAGATGTTTCTATGAGCAGGGGGTGTGGCAAAGACATATTTTTGCCGGAAATAATGCACAGAAAACTCCCGATTCCAATGCCCCCCCCACAGGGGTAGCTTATTTCTGGGTGAGCTTCTTTCATCCGCATCGTACATCAGGACCATGGGCTTATGACGTGCTGTCACATGATAGCGGCCATCTCATAAGAGTGGCGATGCCGTTAATTACAGTCAGGCATGTTGTCAAGGGCAGGATCAAACAAAAGATCTAAACTGTGCTGCCTGCCCACATTAGAAGATGTGGCATGTGCTTTAATAATGCAAATCAGGGCATTGTTTCTTTGGCTCTGTGCCTCAGCGTCACATCAAAGTCGTGTGACTAATCCCAACTTCCTCATCCTCATCAAAGATAGCATCTGATTGTGTCCTGCGCTGCCTTGTAGCGATCCCCACCAAAGACCCAGAGGGGGCTCAGTCACCATCAATCTTGTGTTCCTTTGAGATCTGCGATGACATCTGAGCACCTTGTGTGTTTGACTTCATAAACCACATGGCATGCTTTCAGCGCAGACCACATGGGAAATGGAGGACTGATCTAAACCGCAGGCCACTGCAGGCAGGATCACACAAACGGACATCCATGTAGCCATCAGAATCTTCTCTGTAGTGGTTCTCCAATATTATAATGCCATCCTGACCCCATGCCCATGTTCGCATACCCAGAAGTGTGAGGGAGGCAGAATACACGGAACTGAGAATCTGCCCTATCATGGGTGTTGGCTTTAGGGGGATGTCTTTGCAAGAGGAACTCACCAATCACCCGTAAGCATGTGGACCTCCTTGGGCAGGACACTAGCAAGCTTGGCATTGAGTCTATGTACAGAGAACTATATAGAGGCAGGCAAAATATCGTATGTATCTGCGCCCCATCCTGAAAAAATTACTGGGGAAAAATCAAACCAAGAGGAGCATTACAGGGGCACGGGGGCCTGTGTCTTATCAACAATGTGCTGTTCATTCATGAACCAGCCTTTCTTCATAGGAAACACAGTCAACAATTTAAAACATGCAGTCTAGATCAGCCTCATGCCTTCTGATGGATTGCTGCATTATTAATAAGACGTCTTTCAATCCAGGTGAGGGCAGTATATCATTCATATAGGCACTGCAACTTTCTCATTGGGTGAAGGATAAGGTAGTTAGAGGACAAGTTTTTTTAAAAGCCGAATTCAGCGCTAGCTCTTATTAAACATTATTTTTCACTACATGGGTACCCATTCTAAAAAAACACTTCGGTTTGATTTAAATGTTTCCCCAGGTAGTATACCAATTCTCTTTAAGCCAGTGCTGACTCCCAGGGGCTAATCTCAGCTGTACCCCTTCATGTTTATAGGTGGTGAGAAACAAGACTTCTGCCACAGAGTCAACAGGCTGAATTAGGTAAGCAGAATTTGTATCTTGTGCTCCACCAGCTCCTGTTAGGGTCCACGTTCTTTTGGCAACTCCTGAGAGTGGGCTACATTTCCTCACTGGCTGTGTCCATGGAGTGGAGCCCTGTTACGATTTGTGTCTGACTTCATCTTACTTCTGGAGTTTCAGCTGGTTGCTTAATAAACCAATGGCACATACCTCTCAGGTGACCAGGTCGTGAAAACAGTGTAGCTCAAACCAAATACTTGGAACCCAGGAACAGAAGGCTGCACTCCGTCGAGAAACTAGTGGCAACCTTCCAATGGAAGCATAGAGTTTGTGTGTTAGGCTACATTCAGTCTATCAAAACAATGATGATCATGACTATTATCAAGCACTGGAATGTTCATAAAGTTGACCCGGGCCCAGTCATTGTGGGCTGGTTTATATGAATAACAAAAAGAGAAGGAAATCCCTCAAATAACCTATTCAGTCCATTTGGAATAATTTGGCCAGATCATCATGAGTCCCAACAGACCCTGGTATTTTGGCCTGGTCTTGGTTTACAATTAAAACTGCTGTAAGGCACCTTTAATCACTTTGTAATTAAGAGGTATGTCCACATATGGCTGGAAACAGATGAATTTGAATGAACTCAAGCTGCCCAGGGAAGTTCAGAAGTTTAGCAAAGCAAAAACAGCTAACCCTCCTCAAACTGCTGACCTAGCAGGCTTTCTTCTGGGACAGGAGGCGGCTAACAGGACTGAGCTGTTGAACACCAAGCTCTAGATTTAAGTCCTTCAGACAGCTCTGCTGTCCTCTCCCCGAGCAAACGGTGTAACACCAAGCGTACAGAAGGGTAAAATTGATGGGTGCTTAAATAATATTGGATGAAGTAGTAAATGCGGTACCTATGGTTTTATAAAGGTTTTTACGAACGAACACGCTTACAAATACTACAAATGTGATTCTGCGCGAGAAGCACTCTGAAGTCAACCATGAGAACCATTTAAAACCGAAACCGTGCACTGTTTGTGTAATATTACTTCTAAACATTAGAAATATAAATATTAATGGTAAGAATAACAAACATAATAATAAATATGTTAAATGAAGTGCGTGTTGTGTTTAATGAATATAAAAATCACCGAATTTTCCGTACAGTAACCACTAGAGAGCACAGTGCATTTGTTCGTTGTGAGGCGCTTCTCTGTTTTTTAACATTTTTATGTTTGAAGTTTTTAAAACACTTAACTGTATTCGCGATATTGAAAATGTTACGAAAAGCAATATGAACTTATACCATTAATGTCAGTGCAACACCTCAAGTTATGTTTTACAATTTCAAATGAAGGGACACGTTATTATTGTTCAGTTTTATTTCCTGAGTAACTTTATGTTTGTAAATCTCTAACGTCATGGTGATAAAAACGCAAACCCAAATGACGTTGCGAGCGTCTGACTGACACCCGCATTGACCAATCAGAGGCCCGTCCGTGATTTGTAGTGCCCAATAGGCATCTGACAGGCTGGAGGAAATGACGCAATTTTCATTACAAACAGGAAGGCGAGTCGCAGCAGCACGTGGTGGTAGTTGTCAAATGTTTATACTGTAGATGGTGCTTGTTCTACTATACATTAGATGAATGGTACGAGGGCGATCATAGGATACTCTGATACGCTGTTTTTCTTAAAGCCCAGATAACGAATCTGCCTAATTGTAACTTAGACAGCATTTAGTAAAAACTGATGAAATTATACACACAGGCGTCTTTTGCATGCTTTACAAATGCATGGATGGCAATCACTGCTAGCCGTCTGTTACGATCGTGATGTCTGTCTTGCTTTTAAAGTCTTTTGCGTGTCTGCTGTGATCATAGATGAATGTGAGCTGTGCAGATCCGAACTCGGACTGCACCTCTGCCAAGCCCCCAGAGCACATTTCCCAGTCCGCCTGCAGAGCTGTGGATGCCGGCAGCCCAGTTGATGTGGTAGGCGGTTTGAAATGATACCTCGGGAGCCGGAGTAGTAGTCGTGTGTTTGAACGCTATATAATTTAGTCTCCCTAAATCACGCCAGTCAAGCGCATGCCTTTATGTCGTCTGGCCCGTGTAGCTCCACCTCAGAAGATGTATTTTCATTTTTTCATCGCTTTACTGCTTTTGGTACAAAGAACTAGCAGTGAAGAAGCAAGGTGAAAACCAGATGTCATATTCAGAATCAAAATCGAGTTTATTGGCCAAGCACAATGTACAGGGAATTTCACTCGGTATAGGTGCATACTCAGGGACAGACAAACATCCTAAAATGCAGTAACTACGCAGATAAACAATAGGTATAAAATATACATATATACAATACAATGAAATATAAATGCAATAATAAGTTTATAAACTGACAAGAGGGTTGAAAAATGTGGAACCAGTATGATACAAGAAACAACGTTGTGTCAAGGTGCCAGCATGCAAGCCTGATGTTCAAAAGAGCAGAGGGTCCAGTTATGACCTTGGCTGAGGAGATCACTGCTTAGTGGCTACTAGTTAATCAGGATTGGAGAGCAGGTTCAGTGGCTCAGGAGGTATCGTAGGTCAGTGTGGACAGCTGAATTTGTCCTGCCCGGTGCTGGCCAGAGCAGGATGGGCTTTCCCCTTGAGTTTGGTTCTTCCCGAGGTTTCTTCCTCTCCAGAGAGTTTTTCCTTGCCACTGTCACCTTTGGCTTACTCTCTGGGGACTCTGGGCCCGGGACTATGTAAAGCACTTTATAAATAAAATTGAATTGAATTGAATTGGCTACTCCAGCTCTCAGAAAGAAGCTGTTTTCCTGTCTTGTGGTTCTGGTTTTTATTGTTTGAAAGCACCTCTTCTTAGGAAGGCTAAGGAACAGGAGATGGCCTGGGAGTAAGGAGTGAGATGATCTTTTGTGCTCTACTGCTTAGTCTTGGTGCAAGTCCTGTATAGGTGGGAGACTGCAGCCAATGATTGTAGAGTTGCATCAGAATCACCTTTGGTAGCTTGAGCGTTTTGTTTAGCTGGCATGAGAACAAGAGGCACTGTTGGGATTTCATGACGGTGGAAATGATGCTGATGTCTCTCTTCAGATCCCTTGACCGGAATCCGTACTTAATCGACTTTGTCGTTTCATGGTGGTTCATTTTTGTTACAGGGCACCTGGCATACAGTGTATATGGGGTACACCCTGAAAACTACTGCAGCTTACCGTCGGCCTCCATGTCAGGGTTTGAGTTATCCGAGGCTTCTCTTGAGTAATACACATTGCTTTTCTGTGGGGAGAGTTGACGTTGACTGTTCGTCCATGAGCAGAGTTGCTGAATGGATTCTTCGGGCAGTGAATGGCGGAACAGATCAGGGTTTAATGTTTTTCTGAAAATGATTGGCCCACTGCAAAATGAGCTCCATGCTCCTTAATTACAGTTTATAATGCTGTATGCCTTTTTCTCCTCTCTTCCAGTCCATCATCCTGCCAGTGTACAATGGCTCGAGATGGCTCGACGGGTGCCTGCAGGCGGTGCTGGATCAGGACTTCCAGGGGACCATGGAGCTGTCTGTCTTTGATGACGCCAGCACGGTATAGACCGTAACTTGCCACTGGTTACTGTTTGAACACACTGGGCTTTCATTTACACATAATTAGCTGTCATGTATTTCTAATTCACACAACTACAGTATGTTTTATGTTGAATAATCCACTCAAAGGTAGGACAGGAGGACCCCTCTAGGACATTAGCCACTGTCAGATTACCAGCCTATGTCCCTAATTGTGTGACCTGTTGCCTTTGTATTGGTGGGGGCTAACAGTTTGTTTGTGAGTATATGAGTCTGGTTTCAAGTGCTGCTAGAAATTCCTTATATGGATCTGTAATTTCATGTTGTTTCCCTGTTCAGTGTAATGTTATGGTTGAGCCAGCATTTCTGTACACATTGATAAGAGAAGCCGGTATCAAAAAAGTCCAGTCTTTAGTCCCCCTCCCATGTAGACGTGACTATGTAAAGTGGCCATGAAGTTTATGAAAACTGTCCATGGATGGAGTGTCGGGATATGTCTGCAGATGGTTGTAGAATCAAACTCCGGAAGGCGGCTGGCTGGCCTGCTCATGCGTTCATTTCTCTGCTGCATGGTGGGCCACTGGGTGGTGTCACTGCCCTGTGACGGCGGCCCCTACCCATGCACCCCTCCTTTCCCCCAACTGGACCAAGAGGTCAACAGCCGACACCCGCTGTTGGCAGATATGACACTAATGATGTTCAGGGGCGTGTGACTGAAACCCTCCCCACCAGCAGCAATACCCAACCCTTAATGACAGGCTGTTGAGTTACAAGCCTGAGCTCCTGCTATGCTGGGGTTGGGGGGGGGGACTTCAGTTAGAGGGGTCTGCACATTGCTGTTTAAGTGTGGGGACACTGATGCAGTGCTGCCACCCTCCCAGATGGGACATGTCAAAAGCGGATGCGGCTCACCAGGGTAGCATTGCGTCTAGACGGGTAATGGAGGCCTGGAATTGTGGGTGTGGGGGGGTGACATGCCTGGATTCCCTGTCCCCGTGTCCCAAAGCTGGCCTTAATCACGTCGTGTCTGTGTGTTTGACAACAAGATTAAAGGGATTTGGGTTCCCTGTTGTTTCGGTCTTGCTGTCTGGAAATGGGACATGAAAACTGTGTGTTTGTATTGCGGGGGGTATTTGGTTGTTGTTGTGTGTAGCTTTTGTAATTCGTTTGTCCTTTAGGTAACTAATACTTAATGAATTATGTAGTGGGCTCAGTTTTTGTGTGGTTGAGCGTTTATTGTCCCCCCCCCCCCCCAAGGATGACTCCAGGGAGGTGGTCTCCAGGTGGGCTACGCAGCTGGAGCAGCGAGGAATCACCACGGTGATCTCTGGGCACGACTCAGCTGAGCCCAGGGGAGGTCGGTGTTTACCATCACCTGTTCTGCGAGAAGCGGAAATGCGTGGATGTCATGGGATGTATGTCATATGAATTAGGGATCAGGGACTGGCGTATGGAAGACTGGGAGCTCTGCATGAATTGTGTGTGTGTGTTTGCGCATGCATGTGTGTCTGTCTGGTACACAGGCTTGTCCACATTGGCGCCATGGTGTTTGAAATGAACTCTGAACAACAGTACAATTGTAGTGTAATTTTAGACCCAGTGTACAAATGGAATAAAACAATTGGGCTGTAGTTTGCCTGGGGGGCAGCAGTGTTCATTATGGAGAAGCACAAATCTGGCTTTTGTCTCTTTGCGATAGGCAGGGGAGTACACTGTGTGTTCTAGGGTACTGCAGTAATCTTACAAATATACTGCCTGGCCAAAAAAATAGTCACTGTTTCAATTTAAATAAGCCAGTACACAGTATTTAAGAGCCCATGGTCTGGTCTAGGCTCAGCAAAGTGATGCAGCTTTAAAATGAAATCAGCTGAGTAACTGAATGACCAGGTTATCCCATCGATGGATTTTGTCTTTCCAGACAGCACTGGCGTATTCCAGGACAAAAATGCCACGATTTTTTGGGCTCAGATTGTGGAAGAGTGGTTCAGGGAGCATGAAGAATCATCTTCACACGTGAACAGGCCACCACAGAGTAATGACCTTAACCCCATTGAATGTTTTTGGGATGTAGTAGAGAAGACTTTATGGAGTGATTCAACTCTCCTGTTGTCAATAGAAGATTCAATAAAAAATGAATTGGGTTGCAAGGGGGTGGTAAATTTCCATGGGAAGTTAAGCTGGGGAGTATACAAACATAAATATAAACATTTTGTTTTAACCAAGATTATGCTGCAAGATGTTTTTCAACTACATTTAAGTTCCCTGTTATAAGCTGACCTGCAGTTTTGCAAATTTCCAGTTTCTTCCCATTAATTCCCATATATTCCGATATATTCCCATGGAAAGTTTCCAACTTTGAAAATTCCTGGAATTTTGCAACCCTAAAAATGAATGCAAATCTAGGATGAAAAAAATGTTGAGACATTGCAGAAGCTCGTCCAAACGATGCCACGACGAACGCCCCCTAATCAAAGCTAACGATGGTCAAATGAAAGACTGAAATGTGCGACTTTTTTTTATTTTTTGGCCGGGCAGTGTATGATGTTTTTTATGAGGGGAGATGATCCTGGTGTTTTCTGGGCACACGTTAATGTAGCAGAGAGGTGTGTAGGAATCTGTAACACTAAGAGAATGATTAACCTCTATTCGATTTGGCCGTGTGAGCGAGACCTAGACTATTTCATGACCTTTGTTTTTTAGTGGCTCCTGCTGTGCGGAAATGCCGGCTGTGGAGGCCTTGGATCCCCTTGGTGGCAGTGAGACCTGGTAGTCGGCCAGTAGCTTTACCGCACTCGCTACGCTGAGGCGCTGAGCAGGCAGACAGGAGCCTGTCTTGCCATTGCCTGCCCTGGCCCCTAACAGGGTACATAACAGCATTAGACATGGTGCCTTGTCCAGGGCTGGCCGTGAGATGAGTGGGTTTTACAGGCCTTTAAGGATACGTACAGGCCTGAGAGAACATTCACCCCCCAAAAACAGCGTGGAACATAGAGACCTAGCTTTACACTAGGGATGGATAGGGTGTGAATGGCTTCCTTAACCGTCTATGGTCTGGTAATGTTTAAAAACAATAATGCACCGGTGCAGATACCTGGCTGCTGCATTCCATCCTACTGGTGGCTTGTCTGTGGCCTCTCTGAGTGTGGAGTCCCTGACCGACTCAGGGGCAGGGAGACAGGAGGACTCTCTGGCTGGGAAAACACGATTCTGCTGAGTCAGTGTTCCTGCTTGTCTGTGATATCCCCCCGACGGTGGTCTGAACAATCCAAGGTCTGTTTGCAAGTCCCCCCCTCCAGCTGGGTGGCGGAATCCTATCAGTACCTCCGCTGCAGCCTGTGAGTGTGTGGGGGAAGGGGGAGGATTTGATGCTGAATCATTTATTTATACACGTACCCCCCGACCTGATGTCTGTTCCCAGATTATGGAATTTCTTGCCTCTATTCTGTAATTCCATTTTAATTAATTGACCTGTGTATATAGATTTTTCTTGGTCTCCTTTAAAAGGAAATGGAGCTTTATCAGGCCGGGGGGGGCTTACTATGGTACTTATGGACTGAGGGAACAAAAATGACCTTAACTCCTTAAGGCATGCAGTTTGGTCTTGGTAGCCATGGTGATAGGTGTCCCTCACAATGGGGGCCTTCTGGGGTACCTTAAAAAAATTGGCATTTGCTCATTGACTCTCTTTCAGGGAAATATTAGCAGAGCTTTCCCCAGCTTCCTCACAGCACACTTCATTATGGGAATTCTGGGGGATTAGACAGCGGTGATCGTATTAAGGAGGAACACTTTTTTTAAGTCTAAAAAATGAAAAAGCTGAATGTGCATAACTGTAATGTTGATCCCACACACACCCGCACCTCCATTTTACCATAGAGGTTTGTGCAGAAAAAAACACTCCGGTCTTGAAGTCCCATGAGTTCTACTAGGATGTGAAAGGGGTACATCTTGGCTTGCTTCTTGGACCATGCTTTTTGAGTATTGGTAGTTGCCAGTTTATCTGACTTGCTTCCTGTCCAGATGGATGTGGGGTCCACCCCCAAAAGAATGGGTAGGCACCGAGAGCTGCCCCTTTCCCTGTTACACTCATGCCAGTGTCAGAGCAACAGTGGATGGTCCAGGGGATGATGCCATTATGGTGCTTCTCCATTTTGAGTTTAGACCTCCGAACTATTCCACATGTCCATCCTCAATGTAGCCCTCTTGTTCTTTCTCACGTGGTGTTTATAATATATTAACCCAGCGACTTCTCTGCTTGGTAGCTGGCTGATAAGATTATTACATGAGTCTCTCGCCAGTCCTTCTGCAGTGTGGTTGCCATAATTCTTTCCGGTACTCTAGAGTGTTGTTAGGAATGTGTTTCTGGTCACCTGACCGCCCACCTTTCTGCTCTTCCAGTGGGATATGCCAAAAACCAGGCTGTGGCCCAGAGCAGGGGGTGGCACTTGTGCTTCCAGGATGCGGTAAGTAAAGCTTGATGCCAGGATGTGTGTGAGGCACCTGCGTGCTTTTGCGTGCCTGTATGTCAGTGCTCCTTTCTTCACGTGTTACCATCTACTGCACGGTACCACTGAGGGGGGTCGCTGGGAAACTTACCGTGTCAAATGCCGTGTGAGAAATCCAAAATCCCACCTGAGTTCTCGTACCTAGGGTCACCGGTGTGTGTCTCTCGATGGCGTGACTGACATGTCATGACACATGAAGGGGGCAGCAGACCTGGGTTTCATAATGGTGCGTACCATAACCCCGTACTGCTGTAGAATTCATACGTGATTTGACTGATCAGACGGGAACACGAGTAGGGAGATCTGAGCCACAGAGTGCATCAGCGTGACAGACCTCGTCTTAACTCTGGAGGTGTCATCCAGAACTTGGGGAAGGGGGTCGGGTAAATGCCCTCAGAAGCGGGCAGAGATGCGTCATGGGCTGACAAACACTACTATGCACTTCTAACGGGAATATCTTCTTTGTTATTTTGAACCTTCGTTTTCTATTTTTTCATCTCTACACAGAGATTCTCGCATGCGTCATCTTCCAAACAGCTGTTTTCATTTGTTACATCTTCACCACCTTCCTATTCTCAATTCCAGAATCCAAAACATGAGTTTTTTTTTTTCTTCATGGGTGTAGAGTGTCTGTGGAGATTTTGAGGCTCCACAGAAACCCTCGTCGTCGAGGATCTTCTAGCAGGTTAGGGTGCTGCTAGGGCTAACAATGAGCTTTGACCTGGACCTCAGGAACCGGTGAGAAAGCGTGCGTGAGAACCTTCCTCTAGGTCTGTGGGGAGGGCTCATGTTTCTGTGCTGGTGGTTATTCGGTGTCACGCACGCCGAATGTGGGACCTGTCCAACGTTGGCAAGGAGGCCCGATCTCACCAGAGAGGAGTTTCGAAAGCGATGCTAATGGCTCACAGGCAGTGCTTGTAATCACAGCAGGGAAAACAAGTCCGTATGTGGTGCCAAAGCAGAGTACATCTACTCCATGTTCCTGTCACCTTGGGGGATTTCCCAGCTGACTCTCACTTTAATTCAGTTTCTGGACCCATCTCAGTATCACATGAAGTAGATTAAAGTGATACCAACAAAAAGAGCTGATGCATTTACACAAAAATAAAAAGAGATTAAAATTTTACCCCACAAATCCCAATGCTCTTACTTGGTATTGACAACACACATGGTGATAAGGTTATTAGTTAGTTTCTGGCTTGGCTGTTAGATAGGCCACGCCCCCATCAATCTCCAGAGAGGACGTACTGTGGCAGTCTTGGAGAGCCTCACTGGCAACCGTGGTGTGATGTGACATGGTCTTTGCCGAATTCCATGCTCTTCACCCTGGGAAAATTTCACGGGGGTGGGCACGGCACTCCTGGCATTTGAATTGCATTCGCCGTGGCCGTAAACTGCAGCTGGTGACCACGCGCGGGCGATTTGATTGGTTTCAGGTGCTGACTGCCGCCTCTGCATCTTTCCATGACCCGTTCCCACCCGCCTCCCCCTTGCTTCCCTCCCTTCTCCTTTCTCCGACACATCGCCCGCTGCTTCTATGTT
>JAACJT020023544.1:0-21874 GCA_009936485.2 Gymnarchus niloticus | reverse complement strand
ACTATGTAAAGCGCTTTGTGACCGTGCTCCGTGTTAAAAGCGCTATATAAATAAAATTGAATTGAATTGAATTGAAATGCTTTGGGGCAAGCGTGTTGTAAAAGGCACTATAAAAATTAATTAAATTGAATTCAGTTTGAATGTAACTGGAACTGTGGTCCAGACTCTGGCCATTCAAAGATACTCATTTTCTTCTACTCCGATGTTGTTTTATTCTTATGTTTTGGATTTCCTGATACAGCCTGAGATTCGATGGCCCCTCAATAATCTGTTTTGGCCTCGAGGCAGCAAAGCAGGCCCACAACATTAATCTCTCTCTAGCAACTCTCTTCACTGCTGAGGTTTGGCGTTAGTCTGCAGTGTTTTGTTTCCTGAAAAGTACAACTATTGTCTCATCTCTCTACCAAACATTGTTCCAGTAGTGCTATGGAACATCTATTTGGTGCTTATAGTTTCTTCTATGGTAGATTTCTATTAATATCTCACTTGTTCTAAATGCAACAGATGCCAGCAGATCTCTACCTGTCATCACAAGGTTCTTCATCCCTATTTTAGGATTCGCTGGCATGAACTAAGTGGGCCTCCGACTTCTAGAGAGAGTAGCAACTTTACTGAATATCTTTTCTTTTGCAAACTGTTTGCCTACCTGTTGACTGATGGAGGACGCAGTCTTTAGAAATCCTTTTTCAATCCTTTCCAGTATTTTGAGGTTCAACAGCTCTTCATCTGAGGTCCTCTAAAATCTCCTTTGATCAATTCAGTTGACCAGAATTCTGATGTGAAGAGCAGGTAACTCAGCTGAGTGGCTTTTTATACGGCAGAGCAGGTCAAACCGATATCGCAACTGACTAACATGTGACTCCTTTTATCGTCTTTTCAAGAGGTTTTTATCCTAGTTCACATACAATTTCTCACATATGACCTTCATTGTTTAAAACATTTGTTGAACAAAAATATATTCACATAAAATACTGCTGTTCTGGTGTTGGTTTTCTGGCTCCTACCCATTGTTTCCTTGCTGCTCTGCACATAGGTGCTTGACAACTTTGCCCTGTTCCTGGTTTCCTTGTTGAGCCCGCCCTCTTTCTACAAGGCTGACCTGACAGGTCTAGTCTGGTCATCCGACATACTTCTGTGTTCTGGGCCAGCTATGCTCCCCTGGAGGCAGTCCTGTAGGCCCAACTGCTTCAGTACCTGCCTGCATGAGTGGCTGCTATACTCTAGAAGGTAGTGGAGAAAGACCCTGGAGGAGATATAGCTGTACTAGATAGAAGTGCCCTGACTGTGGGTGACTCTGTTCCTGAGGACTGGACACCTGATGGCATGTATCTTCCTGCCCTGGGGCCATTATACCTTGCCTGGTTCCCTGTCTTCTTATGCACCTGTGTATCTTCCTGGATCCCTTTTCCTATGCACCTGCCTTCCTGGTCCTGGTTTCTGCTCCTGGTTTTTGTTTTTTGATTTTTGTACCTGGTGGCCTTAGAATCTTTTTGCCCTGGGTTTTTTATTCTGGTCCTGTTTCTCGCCGGAGTCCTGTCCCATGTCCTCTGGCCTATCTGGCTTGCGTTTTTTTCTCCGTTCCATGTTCATGTTTTTCCAGTTGGCATCCTCTCTGGTCCGTTACTCATTTAGCCTCCCTTGTCACCAGGTCAATCTGCTCCAAGTCCCTAGATTTATTCTTGCCAGATGCTGTCATGTGACACGCTCCCCAAGCTGTTCCATTGTTTGTCTCTCTTCATGTCTTTCCCTGTTATGCCTTCTGTAGGCATTCCCTTGTGTCATGTCCCGTCCCCTCTGACCTGTGACAGTTGTCTGTTTGTAAAACTGGACTATTGCTGTGTCCAGATGATATTATGGACACCTGAGCTAACTCCAGTTCTGGATGCATATTTAGCCCATTTGTACGTACAGTTTTACATTTAGAAGTATTTGGCACAGAGGCTGAAAAATAAGTAAAATCGTGGGTTGTCTCTGTTATACATGCATACCTACAAACTGCCCTTTTACTAAAAAGGACCGCCTTTTGACTAAATAGGTAATTCATGTGGAAAATGCCAGCACACATAAAAGAATCCTGTTGACCTTGGTGAGCATTCAGTAAGAGACTCCCTTCGCAGGGTGAGCGTATTTAGAAATAATAAGAAACCACCAGCTTTCCCCGATGACATTCATTATGAATACCGATTCTCATCAGAGCAAATTCTCTGTTTTTCTCAGCTGCTGGAACCATACATATCTAATGGAATTCAACAGAGTAGTGCCTGACTGCACATCAAACCATTTGCATCTCCTTAATGGTGATAGTATACTGTACCAATGCCTGCCACTTTGTATTTTTTTGCTTCCTATGAATCTGCTTTTTTAATTGCAACTGAAACAGTTATGAAAATAAAGGCCATGCACAAAGGATTTCTCAGGTCACTCGATTTCAAAGATACACATATGTATACCTATAACTGAGGCAATTTCAAAATTTCCAGTAATAATGGACTGTGAATCCCAAGTTTAAGTTTGTAACTGCTTATTTCTCTTGTGTTTGGAAATGTATATACTGTTTTACTTTAGCTCCAGTAACGATTGGTTAGTTCAAGGTACTCCCATCCACCACGGGTTTCATTTATCAAATCACTTGCAAAATTCTACAGTGCAATTAATGACAGTGGTGAGGCTAATGACAAGTTGTCTCTAAATTTATTCATTTAAAAGGTCAGCAATCCACTGACAACAGGTTTCTCTGGTCTTTTCTGCAGCCACTGCATGACGTTTTGCAGATTTCATGTAGATTTAAATTCATCGTAGCCCTGCATGATCATTATGCAGTCTAGTCCACTGAAATATGGCAGATGCAACAGCATGGTTCACATAGCTTACACTACCCTTTTCATGCGAACACACAGTCTAATTTAGGAACCCATGCACAACTTACTGAGTTGATAACCTCTGTCGTAGTACCAATTACCTCTGATTGTGGCAATCAGACTGAGTTAATCCAGCTCAACTGATTTAACTCTGGGTTTGTAAAACTCACTTTGTGGTACACCCCACAGGACATTACATTCAGAAATAACAAAAGGGGAGTGGCTCTGGATAGGAATTTCTTCATATTGTTTTTATTTTTATGTTTTTTTTTATAAGTGCATGAAAACATAACCCCACCCTATCTTTAAATCTCTTTTGTAAAGTTATACATGTAAAATGACTTCTAAAGCAAAAGACTTTACATTCTGTGCTACTCTTCATGCAAAATATTTGACCAGCAGTTGCTTCTTGCTCTCTAGGTGGCAGAGATGTACATACTTTCCCTTAGTAATGCCTTCAGGCTTTAACTCGGAAAAGTGGCTATTTGTATTGCAGAGTAAATCACAGGTACCGTAAGCCTTGAGAGAACTTAGTCAGTGAAAAGATTTTTTTTTTTTTTCACATAGGGGGCAGAAGGCACCCAAGGCCAGTAACTTCACAACAAAGCATGTTGCACAGTGCCATTTTCTTTTTCCTTTTTGCCATGATGACAGTTATTAATACTCCTACCAGCACACATGCTCAAGATGAAACATTCAGAAAAATGCAGGAAGATTATGCCTTTAATTATTTGTGAAAACTTTCTATATTGCACAAGTGCAATAAAAAAAAAAGTTATTTTTGTTCATATTATGACAGACCCGGTCAGCAATACTGTTATCAGTATTTTTATTCTTGTCTACGAGGGTGGCACACTGAGAATAAAGTAGACTGTCTACCAGCCACCTTGGAACATTGTGTTTTTGAATTGTGTGAACTTGGATTTAAAATAGGACGTGAAAATAATAATATATGAAATACAATTCTACAAATATATGTACAGTACACTGTAACAACTTGAAGATATATTGTTACAGACATCAACCATCATTCGAAGGACAATGCATGTATTGTAAATATGTTATGTATCTACCCTTGTTGGTGTTAAGCTAACTCTGGTAAAGATCTTTCTTGTTCTTGTTATATTCTATTTTCTGAAATAACATATGCCCATAAAAATGCAGCTCACATACAGCGAATTGCAAGCCATATGATTATTTGCTAAATAAACAGTGAGAAGCTGAATGGATGGATGGATGGATGGATGGGTAAGTTGTAAACAATTCTATGCATGTGCAGATTTTTTGATGCACGACATGCAACAGCACAAATAGTGCATTGAATTTCCAAACACACTTCCTTTACTCAGCCATCTCACATAGATGTGTAGCAGTAGGTTGTTTAAGCGTGGCTAGTGGAGTTAGCAGGGGCATTGTTTGCATCCTACAACTCCGGTGTCTTTATCCTGAAAACCCCTGCATTTTGGTGACCCCAACACCCCTTTGGACGACCCCTAAGTGCACTTACCTAGGCACAATGGCCATGAACACAGTTTCTTTGAAGCTCCCAGAGTTTTGGGAAAACCATGCCATGGTTTGGTTCACACAAGCAGAGGCTCAGTTCGTGCTATGAAGAATCACGGAGGATGACACAAAATATTATTACCTCGTCGCAGCGCTGGGAAACTCCACAGCAGCCAGAGTGGTGAGTCTGCTGCAAACCCCCCCCCCGATGTTGATAAGTATGGAATGCTAAAAACGCTCCTGTTGGAGACTTTTGAGCTGTCCGAGTCTGAGCGTGCCTGGAAGCTTCTCGCTCTACCTGGCTTAGATGACTCAAAGTCATCCGAGTTGATGGATTGTATATTCTCCCTCCTGGGCAACCACCAGCCTTGCTTTATCTTCAGGGAGTTGTTTTTGATGCAGCTGCTCAGTGGAGTACAATCAGCTTTGGCTAATTTGCCTGTTAAGGATCTCCATGCTCTGGCCAGGGAGGCTGACAAGGTTCACACGGTCAAGATGAGATGTTGCATAACTATGTGTGACCCCGCCCCTGATGATACTTGGAACCTCATGGATGCCACCGTTTCTACTGTGAGGCAGCGGTTGCCATCGACCTTGTGCTTCTACCATGAGCGTTTTGGTTCCGAGGTGAAGAGGTATCATGTGCCTTACAACTTCAGCTAACCAGGAAATGGGGAGGCCATCTTATCAACCCTTTGGGCTGTTCGAATTTCTGCGAATGCTGTTCGGCTTGAAGAATGCTGCACAGACGTTCCAATACCTGCTGGACAGCGTCCTGAAGGATCTGCCTTTTCTGTTTGTTTACTTGGACGACATCTTAATTGCCAGCTCTTTCAACGATGAACTCTCACAACGGATGCCTCACACTATACAGTGGGTGCCAGGCATGAACAGTTTGTGGACAGGGTCTGGCAACCTCTTGCTTTCTTCAGCCAACAACTTCGCCCCAGTGAGCAGAAGTACAGCATGTTTGACTAAGAGCTCCTTAGTCTTTACCTGGCCATCGCTACTTCCGTTTTTTGCTGGAGGGCCGCTCATTCACAGCATTTGTTGATCACAAGCCACTGTGTTTCGCCATGGGCAAGGCATCCGAGCCATGGTCCACCCTCCAACAACACCGCCTCGCGTTCATTTCTGAGTACATGACAGACATTCGACATGTGGCAGGGAAGTACAACCTTGTTGCTGACTGCCTCTCCCATTCCCTCGGAGGCGCTGTGCACCTTGGCATTGACTACACCCAGATGGCAGTGGATTAAGCCATCGCTCCAGACGTCCAGATGTATACGATAGGACTGCGGTCACAGGCCTACGATTAGCGGATGTCCCTTTTTCCAATGGTGGTAGCATGCTGCTGTGCGATGTCTCTACAGGCAGACCTACGCCTGTGGTACCACTGAACTGGTGCTGGCAGGTTTTCCATGTTGTGCACGGCGTCTCACACCCTGGCTGGAAGGCGTCTCTGAAACTGGTGGCCGTCAAGTTTGTATGGCATGGCCTGAAAAAGGAGGTCCGGAGCTAGGGCAGGGCTTGTCCAGAATGTCAGCAAGCCAAGGTACATCGCCATGCCAAAGCGCCACTGGCATCATTTGTGGTGCCAGAAAGGTGTTTCAACTACGTGCATGTGGATTTGGTGGGGCCCCAGCCACCCTTCTGGGGGTTCACTCATCTCCTGACCATAGTGGACAAAACCACCTGCTGGCCCGAGGCCATTCCACTGTCCTCTACGACGGCCACTGATGTGGCCCAGGTGTTCTTTACCACCTGGATCACCCGTTTTGGCGTCCCATCAAACATCTTGTCAGACTATGGCCCCCAGTTAATTTCAGAGCTGTGGAATGCTGTTGCTCGTCGCCTCAGCATGACACTTCACCGTACCTCCGCCTACCACCATCAGGCTAACAGTTTGGGTGAGCATTTCCTTCAGTCACTGAAAGCTGCCCTCCGTGCCAGCCTCAGTGATGAGTGTTGGGTGGACAAGCTACCGTGGGTCATGCTGGGTCTCAGGACGGCCCCCAAGGACCCCACGCATCCTCCACCACGGGTCATCGATGAATCCCCAGCTTATACAGTCCACCTCATCATGGATTTCAGCTGTCGTTTTCAGGACCTCATAGACTGAGAGGCATACAGTGAAGAGGACTGCTCCTGAGTCCCTGTACATTTTATTTTGGACCCTTTTCTTATTGACGAGTCTCACTAGGACCACGTGGACTGGCCGTGTCCGTCTGGAAGCAGGCTTTAGGGAGGGAGGTAATCTCTCGTCTGTCCCTCACTCCATCATCAGGGGGCACCACCTCCACTTGGAGGACTCCAAATGCCTTCTCACACACCTGTTGTTCATTATGTAATTATCCTTTAATTTAACCCTGCTCACCTCTGAGCTCCCCATTTGGTCATTGGATTGCTAGTCCATGGCAGTCTCCTGGTTTGGTCCCTGTTCCCCTATCCATCTCTTGAGGCCCTTTTCATTTGAAACCTGCCAATAATGAATTCCTTCCATATATCCATCTGTGTCTTGTAGTCAGTTTTCTCTACACTCAGATCCCCCTGACTCGTACAGGCGTGACAGCGTTGATGTGGTGAAATAGGTTTTTAATATTCAAGAGGGTTGATTCCCAGGGTGCAAGTCCCTAGGTGGTGTAGTCGAGCACTTTAAGAGGGGGCTCCCTGGCTATGCTTAGCATAGCATCACAGCTGCCTGTGGCTGGTCACACATAGAATGGGGGACTGGTGGAACAAATCAGTATGACCAAACATAATTTCCTGATTTGACATGAATTAAAATTAGACTTAAGTTATTATTAATACAGATATATGTTCAATTATAAGAAAAGGCAAGAGTGAATATAAAAGTAAAGCAGGAACTCTAGGCTCCATAGGCTGGGTGACTCTTGGCTACCCACAGGTGTAAAAGATATACTATACTGTGGTGGCAACTTGGAATCTTAGGGAGCAGAGAGATGGTTCAGAGCACTGAACAAGGCAGGATGCTCGTGTGGAACCTGCCAGGCACTCTCCATATCGGACTGTCTATCTGACAGGGCTGACTGGGATAAACAGACCAGGGTCACCAGGCAGCCACATGGCGAAATTTAAGCAGCAGGGAGAGGAGCCAGGGAATGAGAGAGTGAAGATGTAACAGACACATTTTTACGCATCTACCGTAATTTCAGAGCTCTTAGCAAAACGTTCTATAAGAATTTTTGTTTCTGAATGGAAGATTCCAAATTCAACAGCATTACAAACATTCATTACATTTACAACACACACACACACACACTCTATTTGTTTTTGCAACATATAAAAAGTACTTTCATTTCCTACTTGGGGATAACCTAGAAAATAATTTCAAGGCAGTACCTTTCAGAAGACTTTCAAAAGCCTTCACCTTTGATCACAGTCAATATAAAGGAACATAACTACATTCAAGTGAGTGCATCGTATAAATGCAGTTCATTTGAAGACACTGAATATATTAAACTTTCATGATTCTGAAATCATGCACTTTGGCATTCTGATGTATTTTTATTCACTCATTTCTGAATGCATTCAGGTTCCCCAAACCCACACTTTTTGCCCAAATGGAAAATGTCTGCAGACTCTAGTGACAGCAGCAAAACATCCAGTTAACAGGCAGAGAACACAGGAGAGTTATCTACTGGACTTCAGCCCAGCACAGAGAGAATTCAGCATTACAATGCTATGGTACAGGCTGTGGAAATGGGCGTTTTTGAAAAAGTGAGGATCCTTTTTCATACTGAATCACTAAAATTGGTCTGAGTGAGAAAATCTTTTGAAGTAAAAGACCATTTTCATAGTAAGCTTACCAAATGCATTACCATTCACAGTCATTCTTACCGAAAGGGTTTATGATACAAAAAATTACAGTTTAAAATTCTTCTATTAATAATACATGACATGTGCATATCAGCTTGAAGAGCAAATGGCATGTAGTCATTTTTTGATGTACTTACTGTTTTCTAAATGACTGTGGTGCACTTTATAATATAATTCACTTTCATAATAATTGTCTATAACTTCTGATTTTTTTTTTCTTGTTCCAAGTTTTGAAACTGGAAAACTCCCCAAAGACGTATGACGGTACTCTCCAACAGCACTGAGTTCCCACAACACAGTTTAAGAAGTAATGCTTAAAAAGGCTCTTGGAAAATCAGTATTTCTGCAAAATTTTCAGGCTTTGCTGTTACGTAATATCTAACATGTAAACAGGGCATGCATCATTCAATTTCTATCTTTAGGCCTGCTGCGGTCATGTATTGATGGATACCAACCTAAGATCCTTTTTACAAGACTATTTATTTTCTTTTAAAATTAATTTGAGAATATGCACAATCTTTAATTTCTCTGCTAGAGCAGGTTGGCTGCTTGGTTCCATTGTAAGGGGCTGTTCCGGTTTTTATTGGCTGACTAATATGTCATGTGTAGTGCCAGTGTAGCTGTGTTTGTATTGTATGCAAAATACTTTGCATCCTGCCAATGTGCTGAGAGTTCCACACACTTAAGTTTTACTGATTCACTTGAAAAATACTGCACTCTGTGGGTGGTATGGCATAATGCTGCTGTTTATGCACCCATTCTGGTTATATAATTGTGAGAATAAGTCAAATATAAGCAACTCTTTTGTAGGTCAATTTTAGTTAAATTTGCTATCAAATTTTCTACCAAAATGGGACATTTCATCCATTTCCAAGAACTTTGTCACAAAGGCAGTTTAATGTTTTAACAATACTTTCAGAAAATACTTCTATGCAAGATGCATGGTCTCCCCAAAGACATACAAATAGGCTAACAGTTGTTATTAAATTGCTCATAGAAAATGATTTTGTGTGTAATTGTGTGTGTACATGTTCTCTGTAATTGACAGACATCACATCGTGAGTGTACCCCAACCTTGGGATAAACCCCAGCACCCGCATGATCCTGACCAGGTTTAGTGGTTATAAGATGATAAGATCAAATTTCTGATTTAGGCACTCCATGACATTTTTCTTGCAGTGCAGATTCTGCCCTACTTAGTAGACACAAGCAAGCCAGTCTAAAAGTGTTGGACTTTCGTTTGGGAAGAAACTTCATGAGTAACTAGCTAAGCATGTGACCCAGTTACCATGGAGCTACTTCTTCATTTTTCATCTGATTAATTCTGTTTATAAAGCTATCCTAAAATCACTAGGAAAAATCTAAATTACAGAAAAAGGTATCAGTCTCACACTCAAATGTAAGATCTCATATTGATTAAACAAGCAAAAATGTAGATGTAAATACTAGATAATTGAGCCATGCCCGAAGGTGGTACGCGAAATTTTTTGTCAGCTGACATTTTTTGACTGCTATTATGGTCTGCAATACAGGTAGACAGACTTGTTTATGAAAGAGTAGGTTTAGTTTTTGGTTTTTTTAACATTCATTTGTGTCTGCTGTCTTTCTAAAGAAATTACAGTAATACTCTTATTAAGAATTTCATTTGTGTGTGTATTGATTTTTTAATGTAAGCACCGCTAGTCCACCTCAGCATTGGGAGTCAGGTGACCACAAAGGCTGACGTCACTTTTTTCCTCCTATGATGGAATTCAAAAACAGTTTATGAGTAAAAACAGTTTTAGAGAGTAAGGTGTGCCATTTATGCCGTGTAGCCTTAAAGTGCTTTACACAATGATGGACGTGACAGTCATGCACAGCAGTGACCCGCAAACAGAAAAGCTGGTTAAATGTTTTAATTAAATGCTCAAGTCTTAAACTTGGAAAACTGACATTGAGGTGGGCCTTTACTCACGAGGGTTCACATTTCACAGCGAACTGACATAAATTCTGTATTGTTGTTCTTCCTGTTGTCGGTTGTTTCCATGGACAACTAGTGCTGTGGGATTGGGGATTTCATTTTTATGCAGAGACAAAATGTTCTTGTTAGTAGGCTTTGGCTGACTAATAAAGAGTTCAGTGTTTCTTGCAACATTGCTTCAATTTCTCCTTCTCTACTGTTATATATCTCCACAATATTAAGAATTGAGAGATGTCGATCGAGTTCTTGCTGTTCCTGAAATCACAGTCCAAGACAGAACCTGTACTTTCCGCTGCAGCTGAAACAGACAGCAAGAAACCAAGATTTCTGAAAACTGTTATCCATGTCCTGGTCTACTGGGGAGCCAAGGACTTGCTGGACAAGCTATCCTAGTTCAAATCCATGCAACGATTGTTTTTCAGTGTGTTTTCCTTTTTCTAGGATACACCAATCTCATACACCATACAAACCCCTTTTGGAGTCATCGTTAGATTTGAACTATTGCATGTTTACTCCCACTGCATAATCTGAAGCCAATTTTGGAGAAATTGAATAATATGTATAATAATATTTAAAGATTCATAGTTGTGGTTGGAGCACCTTCACTGTTCTGGTAATCAGACACTGGAAGGACTGTTAGTTTCTGTGTTGAGCATAGAAATGTGTTTATTGAAGTTTATGCCCTATGCAGTTTATCATGAATTGGATAAAAAAGACTTAGTCATATATTCAAAATTAAATTTAACTGAATGATGTTGGCAGATCCCCACACCCTCTGAGTCTAAGGAAAAATATATGCATTCTCTGTGCATATTCTGTGCAAATTTGCATTGTCTTCAAGCTAGTTATGCAAATACCCTATCATCACAATAGTTATATAATTGACACACTGGTTTCCCCATTCACAGCATTTGTGGCAGAGCGAAAGGGGATTCCAGTCACAGTAGGTCTGCTCCTTGAGGCTCACATTTCAAATTTGTTACAGACATAAGCATCAAGCAGGAGGTGGGTGCTCTTCACCCCACAGGTGAATGTCCAGTATTCTTTATTATCTGTCCATGTACCTAAGTTACTGAAAAAATGGAGCATGACCAATAAGAGATTGTCTTTGAATTAAACAGGCCATCATCATTATCATCTTATAATATTACTGCCTCTGTTCTCTGTTGGGACCAAACCCTCCTTGAACGTGTATATTAAAATACCGATTACCTGCTGATACCTGGACTGCAATCGTTTTATTCCACGTTCTTTTCTGGGGCAGTTTGCCAGGTGACTGTGCTGTCAATAAGGGTTTGTGCTTCTTTTCTCCTGCCCAAGTAAGCCCAGATCTGAGGGAAGTGGGTCAATCCCATTACTTGCTGTAGGATTTCAGGCGTTATGTGGTTCGTTTTTGCCTCTTGCTCAGCGTCCTTGAGGCCAGTTTCCTTTCATTCTGTAGTTCATACCCACTCACCCATCTTTCTTGCATCATGTATTTCTGTTTCAGACTCTAGCATAGGTGTACAGCAAGCTCTAATCTCACCATTAGCAGTTGCTACTCCTAATTTCTATTGGAGTTCCTCCATCCATCCATTTTCTAAACCACTTAATCCTATTCAGGGTTGCGGGGAGGCTTGGAGCCTATCCCAGGCAGCCTTAGGACACAAGACAGAGGACAGCCAGGATGAGGTTCCAACCCATGGCAGGGCACAGTCACGCACACACTTAATCACACACTATGGGCAATTTAGCCAAGCCAGTTAGCCAACATCGCATGTCTTTGGACTGCAGTAGGAAACCAGTGTACCCGGTGAAAACTCACAACATGCAAACTTCACGCAAACACACACACACACACACACACACACACACAGCCGTGGTTTGAACCTGTGACCCTGGCGGTATTAGGTGAAAGTGCTAACCGCTAAGGTCCCTGAATTGAAGTTCCCAATTTCAGTAAATTTCTATCTAGTTGCACTTTGATTCTGGGTTTATCCCAGTAAAATCGGAATGGCTACCCCCTAAATGACGGCCACTCACAGAGCAATGAGGACAATTCTATAGTTGGTAAACATGAATGACACCTGAAGTCAGAGGACATTGGAATACCTAGGAATATCTGGGCATGTATAGGAAGATCTTGCAAACTCTGCAAAGGCCAGATATCTACTGAATACCCTCAAGTTACAAGGTGACAATACTACCTTTAAAGCACCTGGCTGTCTTGTACAGCTACTGTAAACAAAAATTTAACGTCAAAAAACCCAAATCCATAACCCTGAATGTGTGAAGACACCATATTACCTACTGAGTCCCTGTGCTGTTGTTAAAAATGTAACATATTTGTAAATGAAATATTCCTAAATGACAACTCCGATTGATTTAAGTTAATGGTGTTTATGTACACTACACAGGGAAAAAATTTAAACCAGCACTCCTCTGCCTTCTGGGCCGATATCATGCCTGAGTGACATATTGCACCCCTTTATTTGAGAATTGGCAAACACAAAAGGTGTCTTCATTAATCTGTAAGACATGTACTTTTTCATACGTGACATTTTTTACTCACCAGGAGAAGAGATAAGAATGGAGGTGAGTTCTTTATACTACTTCATACTAACCGTGTCTATATAAAAACATCACAGCAGTTTAGAGAACCACTTCACCATACTGCATGCCATAAAATAACCTGTGTTTAGTCAATCATATTTCAATTTTTAAAACATACAATAAATATTTTCCCTCTAATTGTATTATTAAGACAGAATTAAAGTGGTCCTCTACAGACATACCATTGCAATTTATGCATAATTGGCCTGTATTAACTTCAGTTACTTCCTTGAGAATTCTACAGGGTATGTATGTGTGGCCGGCCTCAGAAGACTGATGGATTCCTAAATGGTTAAATTGCCCCTTACTAATGACTGAGCCGCTTCCTCAGCAAATCAGCAATTGTCTCGAACTATCTGTCTATATCTATCTATATCTTCTGGTTCTGTGTGGAACATGAGGCCGTGACAATCTGCTTCCATCTTGTTCTATCATTGGCAGCGTGTTGTGTTTCACCCCATGAGAGGTGTAGTTCTTTCAGTTCAGCTTGTACAGTTCTCCTCCAGGTCATTTTCAGCCTTCCTTGCTTCCTTTTCCCCAGTGGCATCCAACTAATAGCTACTTTGGGAATATGGTTTTGGTCCATCCAGAGGACATGCCCAAGCCATTTCATTCTACGGCACCTGATCTCCATCACCACACTATGTGAGTTGGTCTTCTTGTACAACTCAACATTTGAGATCTTCTCTGGCTAAAAGATACGGCAGATTCTACTGAGGCAATTATTCTGGAATACCTCAATCTTCTTCATGTCACTCTTGATGACATGCTAACATTCTGCCCCATATAGCAGAACAGATTTGACGTTGGCATTATATAGTCTCATTTTTGTTCTGAGGCTGTATTGAGCGGATTTCCAGATAGGCTGGAGTCTAGCAAATGCACTGCGGGGTTTACCTAGTCTTGCTTTAATGTCCTTAGCTGCAGCATTGTCCTTGCTCAGCAGACTGCCAAGGTAGGTGAATACCCCTGCATTTTCATGTAGACTTCCATTCAAAATAATGGGTTCATCAGATCTTGCATTGATGCACATCACTTGGGTTTTGGTGGTGCCTATGTTGAGACCCGTTTTCTTGGCAAATTTGTCCAGTCTATTGTTCTTCTCCTGTTGGTGGACATGGGTAGATGACAAAAAAGCAATGTCATCTGCAAAATTGAGGTCTTCAAGCTGTTGAAAGAGGGTCCACTGTAATGCCTCTAGACTTGTCTGATGTTGTTTGTCTCGTGATCCAGTCAGTGACTATCAGAAACAGGATTGTTGAGATGACACATCCTTGTCTTACCCCTGATTTTACTGCAAACCACTCAGATAGATTTCTGACTTTCATGCCTAGAATACAGGATTACTGCGCCATCGCTGGTAACAAGGCACCCTGAACCTGTAATGTGTAAAAGCAAGGAGCTCCTTGCAAGCTTTCTGACCAGGGAGTCTGAATGATAGTCAGAAAAGTAGCCCAAGAGCCAAGGACCACTCGGAAATAGTTCCAGATAGACTTGGAGGCAGCGGGTACAATTGTTACAGAGAAAACAATAGGTAATGCACTCCACTGGCATGGCCTTTATGCACGCTCACCCCGCAAGACTCCATTACTGAAGAAAAGGCATGTTGAAGCTACACAACATTTGGACAAGCCTATTAAATACTTGGAGAATGTAGTCTGGTCAGATGAGACCAAAATTGAACGTTTTGGCTGTCAAACAACACACCATGTTTGGAGGAGAAATGTCACCGCATATGTCCTGAAAAACACTATACCAACAGTGAAATTTGGAGGTGGAAGCATCATGGTGTGGGGCTGTTTCTCATCTCATGGTACTGGCAGACTTCATATAATTGAAGGAACTATGAATGGGGCCATGTACCGAGAGATTCTTCAAATGAATCTGCTGCCATTCTCCAGCAGGACAACAATCCAAAACATACAGCAAAGGAAACTCTCAACTGGTTTCAGAGAAAGAAAATCATGTTGTTAGAATGGCCCAGTCAATCACCTGACTTAAATCCAACTGAACATTTGTGGAAGGAACTAACAATCAGGGTTCACATGAGGGCCCCCCGGGATCTTCAGGATTGAAAGACAATCTGTTTAGAAGAATGGGTCAAAATCACACCTGAGCACTGCAGGCGATTAGTTACTGAAGCATCTTAAAGCTGTCATTACAAACAAAGGCTTCTCCACTAAGTATTAGATTTAGCATGTTCAATACTTTTTTCCTGTGTCATTCCACTTCATTACACACAACTTTATTTATAGACTTTAATGTTGTGAATGCTTTATATTTGTGGATTTTTTGAGTTAATACCAATGTCTGGTGAAAATTTCATGTGAATAGCTTCATTGGAAATGTATTTACTGAAAAAAATGTAGACTCTTTCAATATTTATTTCCCCCATTGTACGTAGAATTAAATTATTAATCCTACTACATGCGTGTAGTTTTTCCCATTACATTTTTGGCGGGCACAAAAAGCATGAAGTATAGTGCATAATTTTGTTGTAGCAACTCTTGTTAGGCTTTTCTTTCCCATGATTAGCTCCAGCTGTGTAATATAGCCTCAGTCCCCAGTTTGAGAACATGGCAGAAGGAATGGAGGAGTTGCGCCAGAAATTCGATGATCTTCAAGCCAGGTTTGCCGAACAGTCTGCCCATACGAGAGAGCAGACAGCACTCCTTGAGCAGGCCAGGAGCGACCAAAGGAGAGCACTCACCATGGCAAAGGTAGCCCTTGAACAGAAAAACCAAGCTACAGAGGGTGTAGTTTTTCCCGTTACGTATGCAACTATTTTCCTTCAGGGTTAAATGTTTTTGGAAACGTGTAAACATGTTAGCTGTGTCATTGATGGAATGAGTAAAAAAAATAAAAAAAACAAAAGAAGATATATTTTTCAGAAACAGTTTAACCAAGATTAAGTTAACAATAAATTAAGGAAAGGTCAGCTTTTGAAATAAAATGATTGCAATTACGGGAGTGACAGAAGGTGCAGGCAATAATTGGTCACGATTAGTAAGCCACATGCCGCAGATTTTTCCTCCCCTCCCATGTTTCTCTCCATAACTCTGGCATTGCTGGTTTTCACTTCCAGTGCCTTTCATAACAGTCCCTCTCTGGCTTGCCGATACAGGGGAAATTTAATTATGGGGTTAGCACACAACACATAACAGAGGATCTGCTTTTGATGCTCAGTGTATCCTCTGCTTGGTTCAGTTGACAGTTACTGTAATTAACAGGTGGACCTTCAGTGACATTGTAGAAACTTCTCCTTCCAAATTCACAAATTCACCAAGCTAAGTATTTGATTATGACCTGTGATTCATTTATCACTTCAGGCAGGACTTTTTTTCTGAGCACAGCCAATTGCTGTGTATGGTGGAAACCCAGAAAACCACCATTCTATTTTCCCCATATCATTTCAGGTATCGCCTAAGTAAGGAGCCTTTTGCATTCCTGGAAAAATCAATTCTTAAGGTGAAATCTGAAAATTCCAAAATGTGACTACTTTTTATTTCACTGGGAAAATGTTTACAGCACCATAGCTGAACTGATATGACATCATATGACCACACGAGACTCTCTAAATGCAACTCAAAATGACAGTGCAGAGAGTGTAGCTGCAAGAGAAGAAGAGCCTGTGGCACCTCCAGCGAATTAGTTGTGTCTGTTGGCATGGACCTTGAAAATTCCCCTACACTCAGCACTTGTTTCTCTTTATCACGAAAAATCAGCCTTGTATTTGGTCATCTCTCAGGAAAGAGTGTTACAAAACTTTGTACACCCTGATTCTTGTCAGTCAAAGGCTGGGGTCTGCAGGGAAACCAGAATTAATCATTTAATTCTTTGAATTTGGTATCTTTTGTCATAATTTTAGTAGACCACAGATATACATTTCAGTTAGAATGTATAGATTTGTTCAAAATGTTAAAATAAAGCTAGCGGAATGGGAGCTTAAAAACAGTGGGCCAGTCAGGATTGGAATATAACCCCACTTATTGCAGACTTCCAGCTGATGAGTTAGCAGCCATGTTGAGGAGAAAGTCTACTCTGCAGCCTCCACCAAATGTACAGGCAGTTTGGACTTCTCATAATAGAAGTGCCAGCATGGCTGAATGCATAGCAAGCCTGAGCTGTCTTCTCACTAACTATCCTTCTGTGAAAGCTAGTAATTACCTTCAAGCATTTGGGCTTTTACTTATCACCTGAGCCGTCAACCAGCTGTATACAGATGGAAGCGTCCCTGCTGGTTAATTTAGGCTGTTTCAACAGTCTGCATGTGCCAGTGTTTTGCTGTTGAGAGTGATGGGTAGCGTGAATGTGCCACTGGTTGAATGACACATCTAAAAGGGAAGTTCATGCCTCCTTTTGACAAACCACATGTTCACTCAGTTTTTTATGCTTAAGTTGTATGTACAAGTGACAGTGCTCTGGAAATGCAATGACTTTGATCTTTTGGGGTCTGGTCTAGTGGGTCAACCTCACCAGTCCCAATCAGTATAATAGGAACATATGGTGTTTACACTAGTTTTGCATGTCTTGCTATAGTCTGTTTACCTCCTACTGAATGCCCTCCTGCATGTCAACTATTACTTAAAAATCTGTCTCATTTCCTTTTTTTCCCCCAAATGAAATATTTAAATTAACATTTAAGGAACCAAATGATTTTCTACTTTACTCAATGTCACCCAATAAAATTTAAAAACATGTTTTCATTGTGCTGTAGGTTAATTGATGTACAATAAAGCAAGGTCACATTACTGTGTTAATAGCTGTTGTAATGGATAAGATTATAAAGCCTTGATAATCCTGGCAATGCTTATGCCAATAATAGCGACACTGTTATGAATTACTTAATGTTATTTGCATACATTACAACCTTGTTCCTTACAGATTTTACAGAAAGACCATGTTTTATAAAGAATAAACAGTATAGAATGACTATAGTTAGTTAAAAGAAATGCATTAATTATGCAGTATTTTTCACCGTGTCAGAAGTGTCACCTGTCACGCCCTCTCTCTCCTGTTCCCTGGCTCCTCCCCCGTCTGCCTGGTTTCCTCATGCTGCACCTGGTTGCTGTGGCGATGCTAATTACCTTGTTATGCACCTGGTGCTGGTCGTCTTGTTAAGCACGTGGTTACCTGGTTCCCTAGCCTATTTCCCTGTGTCAGCTCTGTTGGTTTGAGGGGCAATCTTGATCTGGAGGGGTGCCTGGTGGGTCCTGCTTGATCATACTGCCTCACGACTCATTCTGAGCCAGCTTTTAGCTCTCTTGGATGCTTAGGCCCTGCCACGGTATGCCTGCCTGTCTCAGTGGCTGGTATTACTATACTCCAGCAGGTAGCCAAAAGTGATCCAGTGTATGGAGCCCAGAGTCACCCTGATCAATGGGTACTCGATGCCTACAAATGGACAAGCCTTCCCCTGTTCCAGGTTCCCTTGTTCCTGTGTGCCTGCGCTCTGCTGTGCCTTGTCCATGTCTTGCCATGCTATGTTTTGTCTGTATGGTGTTCTCCGACCTTTCTGGTTATATATGAGCCTCCAAGTCCTTTGGGTCGTAAAAGGGTTGAGCTGCTCAAAGAACCAGTTTCTGCCTTGTCAGGTGTGATTGTGTGCTATGTGTTTCCCAGTACTGTGACATCACCGTTGTTTGATTCTGTGTTTTGGGCCAACTGTGTTGGAAAAGCACTATACAAAAATGAGCTGGATTGAAATTGGACTTGATTTTCATCATGTTACTCATTGCAATTTAAATACCAAATCTAGTTAGCGCCTGATAATTAGCTAATGTTTTCATAATGATTAACGTGAGTTTTCATAAAGCAGTTGCTTATTTTATTTCTTGCCTTTCCTAACCTGCAGAATTATCTAAATCTTCTTATTTGCATCCTGAAATAGTTTCTATATAGCTGAAAATGGTTTTTAAGTATGGGGTCCATGGAATAAAGGATATTTGGTAGTGTGTTGCATAGATAGGGTTAGAGCACGAGGATTACAGGAGCTCAAAGAACAGACTGTTTAGTGTAAGTGTTTAATTAAAAAGTATTTGAGTAAAATGACTGCCACAGTGAATCCCTATGCACATCACATGGTGCCAAAACTTGCAGCAGTAAAGAGAGAGGTTCACCATTAGTCGAGCGTACATAGGTGACTCAGTGGAGGAAGCAAGTTAGCCACTATGAGCGAGGTCAAAGTGGCCCAGATGCAGCCAAAACATCCCCAGCTGAGTGTCGCTTTCGCCATTCAGCCTCCAGAGCCTTTCCGTTTCTCAAAGCCTCAAGAGTGGGAGCGTTAGCTAAGATGTTTTGGAAGATTCCAACTGGCCAGCAACATTAACGTCAACTAACAAGCTAATCAGTTGAACATTCTAATATGCTGTACGAGAGATGCAGCTGATGAATAGCAACACTATGATATGGTGGAAGAGGAATTCAATATGTTTTTTGTGCCCAAAAACAATGTTGTTTACAAAAAATGCGAGATTTACCCAAAAAAATCCAACAAGCTAACTAATCAGTGGATAATTTTAAAACAGGCCTCTTTGATCATGCTGAATATTATAATTACGTGGCGCTACATGATGAAATGCTCAGAGACAGGCTGGTAGCTGGTCTGAGAGACACACAGCGTTTTTGGAGTAAATGCAGCTGGACAGGAAGCTTAAACTAGAAAAAGCCATAAATAAGGCAGGAAAGTGAGAAGTTAGTAAAAAGCAGCAGATGGACTTAAGAGGAGTTGCTAAAGGGGGAGCTGAAATTGATGCAGTTTCCGTGAAAGAAAAAAAAAAAACAAGGCATTTAAACAGATAATTTGTGACAAGCTGTATCCCAGAGCAAACTGGATCAGCAGTCATGTGAAAGCTGTGGGAAAATGCCTGGCCATGTAAAATGACAATGTTCTGCTAAAAATGAGACATCCTACACCTATGGGAAAAGAAGACATTATAGCAAAGTGTGCTTGTCCTCAAAAGCAGCTGAAGCTATGGATACGGACAGTAGTGACAAAAGTCTGCTTTGGTTCTTAAGCACAGTAGGTGGAGTGGAAGACCCCTGGAGTGTTGAACTGAATATTGGACACTATAACATAAAATTTAAAATTGATACAGGGACAGATGTCACCATCACCCCAGAGCACACATACAGAAACCTTGCAAAAGGGATATGTATGCTGGGAAAGGCAGACAAAGTGCAATGAATACACGCCCTGGATCCAAGCGTAGAACACGGTTTGTAGTCAAAACGAGCTTGGTCAAAACCAGAACAAACAAGGTTTCCAAAAACCAGAGGGGCATCCAAGATGTAGTTGTGGTCTTGGGCAAATGGTCAGAATCCGGAAGAGCGCAAACAATGAAATGCTCAGAAAGGGTTGTAAATGCAATACCTTGCAGTGAGACAAGGGAACTGGAGGTAATAAAAGGGAGCAGCCTGATAGAGCACAGTTCTGATCAATATTCTGGTGAAGCAGAACGATGATATTTATGTGGGCTTGAACCCCCCCTCCCCATGGATGGCTTCTGAAGCCCAGGGCCACTGATGAGGAAGCTGACTGCGAGGATGGGGAGCAGCGTGATCCAGGTGAGCACAGTGGAACTCAGCACAGAGTTCAGACTGTCCTGTGCTGGAACCTAGGACTGCTCCTTGGGGCCATTGACCTCCCAGTCCACCAGGTACTGCAACTGGCCATCACAATACCTGAAGTCCAAAAGATCTCTGGCAGAATAGGCAGGCTCTCCACTGACTTCCAGGGAAAGAGGAGGGTCTTTCGGAGCTGATGGTAAATTTATCGGACTGTAGTACACTGACCTCAACAGGGACGTGTGGAAAGGAAGGCAATGGCAAACGGTTAATGCAAGTTGTGATCTTGAGCCGGTGGGCTGATGTATCCAGTTTTTTAGAGGGCAAGCAAAGCTTAATGTTAGCCACAGATAGTCACACACATTAACTAGAATAAAACAGGGCAGATGGTCTTCAGCGGCAGTCGGAACACCTCTTTTGCTTGGTCATAGCCTGTTGCAACTGTACGTGAGACATCTTCCTCATTTGACCACTCTATCAAAACCAGTTGTGGACTACTGGAATAGCACTGGCCTCAAGTGCCCACAGGTATAATGGTGGGATGCCCTTGGACGCACTAGAAAGGGGGGAGTTGCAATGAGGAGTGGATGAAGGCTGGACATTTTCTATGCAGGGGAGAAACTTGCTCCAGTCTGCTTAGCTAGTTGAGCAATACTGTCTCAGGAAGTGGCGGATCTCCTAATTAAAGCATTCAGTTGACCATTGGTATGTGGATGGTAACCCGATGACAGACTCAGAGAAACTCCCTAACAGAAACAAAATGCTCTCCACACACATGAGGTGAACTGTGGCCCTCGGTCAGATACGATGTCCTCTGGGACTCAATACAGTCTGAATGCCTGATGAAAGAGACACTTGCCAAGGTTTATGGCAGTGGGCAAACCCAGCATTGGGATCAAGCAGCAGATCTTCGAAAAGCTGTCCTCAACCACAAGGACAGTCGTATCTCCATGTGAGGAGGGCAAGTCAATTACAAAATCGATTACAATATTGGACCAGGGTTGAAGAAGAACAGGGAAGGGTTTGAGGGTGCTCACAGGTAAAGAACGAGGGGACTTGGACTGGGTGCAGACAGAAAATGACAGAGCAAAGTCTTGTCATCGTTTAAGGATGGCCACCAAAACTTATGGGACAGGAGTTCCCTGGTACAGATAATCCCAGGATGATGGGTTGGTATGCCATCCAGTGTGTTCCCCACCTTGTGCCTTAAAGCTGCCTGAGATTGACTGCATGACCCTGAATAGGATTATATAGTTGGAGGATGTATGGAAGCTGAAATGGCACAACCTAAAAAAATAGCAGCCCTGTTAGTAAGGTCAGTGGAATTTCATGTTTACCTTTGCACACTGCTGAATTTAGGTCATAATTTCTGTAATACTTCAAATGAACCATCTTAGTAAACAAAAGACCAATTCAATTGAATTTAATTCAATTTTCAATTCAATTTTATTTATATAGCGCTTTTAACACGGAGCACAGTCACAAAGCGCTTTACATGGTCCCGGGCCCACAGTCCCCAGAGAGTAAGCCAAAGGCGACAGTGGCAAGGAAAAAC
>JAACJT020023543.1:0-70015 GCA_009936485.2 Gymnarchus niloticus | reverse complement strand
ATGAACATGAGTTTGGGCAGGCTTCGAGAGGCGGTGGAGGACAGGGCGGCCTGGCGTGCTGTGGTCCATGGAGTCACAAAGAGTCGGACACGACTACGTGACTAAACAACAACAACAAGAAACAACTAATAAAAAACAAAAAAGACAGCATTTCATGGCGAGGTAGTTGCTCACAGCCACGCCCACTTCCAGGAGAGTTCAGTGTGTTAATGGCCTAACCCTAAGTTCACCCTGGCTTGCCCTCTTGGCCTCTTACCCTAACAAGTGCTGAGTACTCAAATAATACAGGCCAGCCAAAAGATGAAGGACTGATAAGGAGAAAACGTGGCTATACAGGTGTGTGCAATGTGGGGTCTGCAGACGTTCAGGACCGGGGCAATAAAGCTTGATTTTTCTGTGACGACATTGTAATACGGTTTTTGCAATACGACAGTGATGCTTATTTGCATGCTTCAGTCAATGAGTGAAAAAAAATTTAAATTTCGTGTAAAATTATTTCACAAAATATTGCGTATTACTACCCAGAAAATATAGTATTCTAGTCAGCCAATGTCAATTTAGAAGCATTTATTTAAACTGGCTTTATAGGTTTTAGGTTTTCTTGGTATTTCTTGGCACAGCAACAAAAATTTAAATGTTTACTTTACTACCACGATAGAAGATATCTATTTAAAATCACTTTAGTACATTTAAATAAGAGGTTTCCACAAACAGTTGTCTGATACAATGAAATGCAAATCATTTTAATTTGCGAAGCAATCAAATAACAGTTCAGGGAATTAAGAATAAACTGAAAAAAGCCAATTTTACTGAGTTTATTCCTTTGAACGCTAGACACATTTTGTAGCACGTCAGCAACCTTATCATGTACATCAAAGGGTCTAATATGAGCAACCTAACAGGAAATTCTACAGCCATTTAAAGCATTTTATTTCTTTAAAAATTTAAATGAGGTCATTCCAAGGCTTTTTAATGCTATCAGAGTACACAAACATCCATTCTCATAACAGCATGGGTGATTCAAATGTCAGTGCAGATCTTATATAATACAGACTCCAAAAATCCAGCCTGGTTAAAGATCTGATGTTGCCGCCATAATGCAGATCTCCAGCTGAATGAAATCTCTGCATGTCTGTGATAAGGGTTTGAGTTATCACAAGCCTGTGGCTTGGAGAGAGATGCAGTGTATACCTGTGTCACGTCTGTAAAAACACAGGCAAAGAACAGATTAACTGATGGTCTCCAGACCTTCTAAATGATATGGAGGTCCTGCCACTTCTCATAATGAAAAGCTGAAAGGAAAAAAAAAAAAAACTGGAATCATGCAATGAATACAAGGAATCTCACAATTATCACACCGAAGAAAGAAAAAGCCAAAAGGTGAACAAGGCATGCTGAGAGAGCAAGGTTTAGAGACATTTGTAACCTTAAGGCTGCTGTCAGGCAGAAAGGTTACAGAAGATAAGGTAAGCATTAACTATGTTAGAGAGCAAAATCTGTGCTGTACTACCAAGTAAGATATTATATTCAAGTTGATGCAGGGAGCCTTTATAGTGCTAATGGCCTCCTGAATCATTGAATTTCTTTGGACTGTAATAATTCAGGATCATTAGGACACCAGCCCGGAAAAAAAAATCTGAGTGGCTCTTAACATTTGTCTGATGGCTACTGAGGATGGCAAGTTGCTTGAAGCTAACTTTTATCTAATCTGCAAAACATAAACAATGGCAGAAACTGACTTTTCTTTAATAGCCATTGACATTTTAAGTTATCCTTCATTAATTTCTATGGAGGAGAGTAATTATCAGCAGAGATTGATGATGCAGTGTAAGACCGATGCCCTTATTTAACTGATTTTTATCTACATTGTCTTGCCAAGTCCTCTAAATGACCTGAGAGAACCTGAAGGCTGTATAATTCACACACAGAAAGGCAGGTGGACAAAGCATAAGGACCACCACTGCATAATGGGCATTCAGAAGTGAATCAGTACCAGGAAACAGGCATTTCTGATAGTAGACATTCCAACAACACACATTGGTAAGTGGTGATGTTTCAGTTTTTGAACTCAACAAAATTAAAAATACATGAGTTGCCAATTTTTAACGACAGAGCCGAACACAGCATGAGGACCAGCTAGTTAATATTATTTCTTTTCCATACCCCTTAAGCCAAAATGATGAATAATGCTATCATATCTCGTAAAAAACACTTGTGCAGAGACAAACACCCATTACCCTGTCTAAAGTGTGGAGACAGCACTGGTTAACTTATGGCATGTAAGATATACATTAAAGGCCCCAGCTAATCAGTCATAGTGATCTGATAACTATCCCCCCAGAAAGCCTTCCTTGGCCTTCAAACTAAATTACCGAATGAGTCCCCAGTTCACACTGAGCTACTCCTACGTGCTAAAAAAGGCCACGCTGACCCATTCTAACCTCATTTCTCAATTTTACTTGGTATGCTTAACTGGGAGGGGACGGCAGAAGATGAGATGGATGGACAGCGTGGTGGAGACAATGAACATGGGTTTGGGCAGGCTCCGAGAAGCGGTGGAGGACAGGGTGGCCTGGCGTGCTGTGGTCCATGGAGTCGCGAAGAGTCGGACACGACTGCGTGACTAAACAACAACAACAATGCTTAACTGGGCCTTGGTTTAACAGATTTTACCATTACATGCTGATCAGCTCTATGGTAATGACTGAGGTGCTCATGGCAATGTGCTTTGATCACGTTGACTCCCAGTGCCCTCCATCACCCATAAGCAGCAGGGTAACACCGCAGTTAATTAAAATGAGAAGTGAAACATCAAACATCACCTAGTAGACTGAAAAACCGATCCTGAAAAGGGAGTAATTCCAACCCCAATCATTGCTCTTCTGAAGCAACAAATGAAGCAGTGTAAAAAGCACTGCACACAAATGAAAATCATTGTCCTTTAACTATAAGAACAACTAATACTTTGTGAACATGCACAGTGAGCTGGTAGCTAAGGACCATGGCTTTTCGGAACAGTCCAAGAGAATTTTTTATACCCTACAAGCAGATTAACAGAAGGTGAAATTGGTAATGAATGCTTTGGTTAACTCCATCTTCTCCGGCTGTTCATTGCAGTCCTGTTGAACAAGCAGCTAGTCTTGGATTTCTTACTTTCATACAAGGAAGTCAAAATCCTGTGTATGGATAGCTGGCTGTTATAATATATCATTACATTTATAACATAACTGGCTGTTATAAATGTATGCAATGCTGTTAATTGCATTAGGATATTACAATATAATGCTAATGATCTGCACCGTGAACGTTTGTAGATGCAAGTGCTTAATGTATCTTCATTATTGTGACTCCTGTCCGTGCTAATGAACCAGAAAGGTGAAAAAATTGGCAGCAAGCTGTCATCACGAAAACAAAAAAAAAATGGATTTCTGAAAAGCACGGTTCAATCTCTTTATTACAAGCATGCATGCCAGGGTTTGAGCATCATACACTGTACTTGTAATTTTTGTACTGAAATATAATCACTACTTTACTTGCATGTATGAATATGCAAGCCACTTCAGAGAATAGTGCCTAGCAAAACGTACCATTAATATACAACACTGTAAATTACATAGCATTAATATAAGCAACACTTTCAAGAAGGATGAAGGACTTAGAGTTCTATACAACATCAGTCAGTTTCAAAACAAACTATTCTCTAAGCACATGAAAATGTTTATGATATTTTTCTTTGGGTATTTGGCTTGCTCATTATTGGCTATTGTACAGGTCCATTAGAATTCTTTAGGTTTGCATATCATGTATTGATCTCCATGAAAAAGACACACACACACACACACACACAGGTGTGGGGTCAACCATTTACCTGGCACCCCAGATCACTTTATGGGGTTAATGACCTTGTTCAAGGGTCCAACACCTAACCTGCAGAGCTCCATACCACTCCAGGAATCCCTATGCATTAATAAAAAGATGCCATAGCTTGTGAAGGCGATTAAAGCTGTGATATAAAACCTGTTAAACTGATACTCAGTTTTTTTTTTTTGCAATAACTAGATAGAGAATCTGTTGTGAAACCTGGGGAAATGTTGGAAAAAACTAAAAACTCTAATCATTATATTTAGACAAATGTTGGTTAACAGGGGAATTTCACAGAGGACAAGGTTTGTAGTTTTTAATGCAATGAAAATGGTTTACAAGGAAAAGCTAAACGGTCAAATGAACATCAAAATAACCTAGAAAGACACTCCCTGAAGTCAGAAACCCAGGTATAGTTATCTTATGTACAAGCCCCACCTAAACAAGACCACACAGTGCATATTCAGCAGTGGATACATTTCTGGAAACTGTAGTACATTTATATAGGCATCTATTACATCCTGACGTCACTAAACCTTACCCAACAGAAGTGACAGCAGCAGAACAGACAAAACGACATCAGCACTGACCCACCAGAACACAACAAAATCCAATTCAACCGTTTTCATTTCACAATTTATTTAGTGGTGACATTTAAGACACTTAGAAGTCAAATGTTTGTCTGCATCAAGAGAGAGAAGATGAGCATTCCTTAGATTTCAGTGTCACATTCAATGCTTCTGAACTGCCTTACTGGCAACAAGAGAGCTGCAAATCTAACAGGTTATCTAACACGTTAGCATAATGAGATCTGAAGAGCACCCAGCACACTAAGCTTAAGCATCACTATGACAGTGTGTGCAAAAAATACTCCTCATGCACATACTTAAATTCATAATACAGAGCTAATTTAGTTACAATCACCCCAGCATGAATTTGATGTTGGGTTTACATGTTACAGTTGATATAGCTGCCGGTGCCAAGTATTATCGTACAAGATCGTCATTTAGCACAAAACCCAGGAGGAGCATAGACTCACCATCATTAGGGTAATCGCATCTCTCCAAACTGCACCATAGCCAGTGATTTTTCAGCATCTGAAATGGAATTTATCAGACACAATCATAATGGATGAAATATCCACAAGCTAGAGCATAATAAAGCCACACTGAATTCAGTGTGATAAAATGGGGCTGGTGACACCAGGCCATGGGCCATTGCCTCATTAGCTCTCTATAGCTTTAATAAATAAAAAGCCAAAGAGAGGCTGGATGAAGGATAATGAAGGAATGGGCCACAGTTGTTCAGCCCTCATCAAAATTGTTTCCATACATTAGAAACAAAGCTAATATAAAGTATATAATAGCATTAAGAAAAATGCATACAGGACATAAATGTGCTTTAGCAGTATGAAAACGCAGTAACAGTGTGTGTGAATGAACACGTGTTTAACCAGCAATGTAAATTTAACCTAAATTAGCCAAATACAATACCAGTAACCTAAATATGGCCATGAAAAACTTCGATGAATGAAATAAATTGTGTTAAAACCTTTTTCTGAGTTAGCATGGTAACAGTCGAAACTTTTAAATTGGAGTTAGAGGAAGCAATCCAATATGCGTGGTGTTCATAAAACATCAACAATCAAAAACATCCATCCAATTTCTAAACTATCTAATCTTATTCAGGGTTGTGGGGGAGGCCTGGAGCCTATCCCAGGCAACCTTAGGGCACAATGTAGAGGACACACTGGATGGGGTACCAAGCCATTGCAGAGAACAGTCACACACACACTAAAACGCCATGAACAATTTATCCACACCAATTAGCCTACAGCACATGTCTTTAGACTGCAGGAGAAAACTGGAGTACCCAGAAGAACCCTGCAAAGCATGAGGAGAACATGAAAACTCCATATACACAGAGTCAGGGTTTGAAGCCTCAACGCTGGTGATGCAAGGCGACATTGCAAACCACTAAGCCACTGTGGCCCCCTCAAAAACAATCAATAAGAAAATTGTGTGTCAAATTTTTATTCATAGGTAGACTCACCAGATTGGTTAAAATTAAACAGCTCAAAATAATGAGAATTTCTAAAGTTTCAACAATCTTGGGTGAGTTGCTTGCATGACAATATTAATCTATGTTTTTCAATGGATCCTACTTGCAACCAAGTCCTTCTAATACTTAAAGTACTCAATCCTGAGAAAATGAGCAGACATTTCTACTCTGTTTTGGTCAGGTGTTACACTGAAGTCCATTTAGTAAATCAAAGCAGCAAAGCAAACAATCTAAGGTGGCTGTAACTGAAAAGATTAATAGTGATGTTTCTAATTCTACTGACAAACTCAACCCCCCAGCACATTCATACAGGATTTTCTCTACATTAGCACAACAAGCTGCATGAAGCAATTTTACTAAAATGAGACAGCAGGCAAATGTGCCAGCTTTCCACTATTTGGTGCCATCTAGCACACAGCCAACAGGGAATAAAGGAGCCTGGTGGCTGTTTTCAGAACAGAACAAGGAGTATGAGACAGTACGAGGGACTTAGCCTGAAATGAATTTCATGGGGGGGGGGGTTTAAAAATTATGTCAGACATCGTCACCAACACAGTGCCAACTTAAATGCACGCCAAACTGCCCGATGCATTCACAGAAAGATTAAGATTACTTCAAACCTATGTTATAAAACCTGATCTAATCATTTTTTTCCCCAAATTCAGATACGGAACAGAATCCAAACCTAACAAATTAATTATTCTGACTGGCTGCGGGCGATCTGCCCAATTTTGTTGTTGTGGAAACTGGATGCGATGGCAGCAAACATTTGCAGACACAATGCTTCTTTATCAGATTTTGCTGCCTTTACCTAAACTGAAATGATCATTCAAATTGTGAAAAATGTCACGTTTTTAATACGTAAATACTACTGTCATTTTTTAAGTGTTGAAAATGATAGTGTTGACATTTTTTTGCCATGTTCCTGCGATGAATGGCCTGGGAAATTGAAGATCTGATACAGTACATTGATTTTACAGACTATTTAAGTAAAGGACAAATTATTCATGATTATGTCATTATTGAAATAATAACATAGTGTTTCAGAAACAAAAATCTGATGAACAATTCTGATGCTATATTGGACTTATGTAGCCAAAATAATGATTAAAAACTCAGATACTGGTGATGTGATTAAATCAATCGCTCAAAGAAGCCATTATCTATTTTTTAAAAAAGTGATATTACTTTGTAAAAGCCTAGAGCAAGGGAACTGATAAAATTGGATGATGACCTACCTGTCCCCAACACTTTTGAGGCAAATTATTGGTCATCATATGACCAGTGTAGACAACTGAATTAATCACAGATCAGTGTATAATACAGTATGTTTATTGTCATCATCTTTATTTTTGGGGTGGCACAGTGGCTGAGTGGTTAGCACATCTGGCTCACAGCAAGAAGGTTCCGGGTTTGGTCCTCTCAGCTGACAGGGGCATTTCTGTGTGGAGTTTGCATGTTCTCCCCATGCTTCTGTGGGTTTCCTCCAGGAACTCTGGTTTCCTACCACATTCCAAAGACATGCAGGATAGGTCAATTGGCTACTCTAAATTGCCCACAGGTGTGACTGAGCATGTATGGGTGTTCATCTCTGTGTTGGCCCTGTGCAGGTTGGCAACCTGCCCAGGGTGTACCCTGCCTTTCACCCAAAGTCAGCTGGGATCAGCTCCAGCTTCCCCACAATTCTGACAGATGAGCAGTTTAGAAGATGGATGGATCTTTATTTTAATGCTTTACTTATGTCAAAGACATCATAGATTCTGATATTCCTGATGTGTGTGATATGAGAAAAGTCAGCTGATTTAAGCATATGAAACCTCATAGTAATCTATGGATAAGCAAAAATAATACCAATCACAATTTATTATGCACATTTAAACCGAGAAAACTATGTAAAAATGAAGAATAACACTGCTATTAAAGATGATACATTACCTAACTACATGTGCCAATGCATACCCCAAACACAATGCAAATCTCAATAAACACATACACTATAAAACTCCAATAAATACACTATAATCCTTGAATTATACATACGGTGTAAATAATACTGTTGTACATAAAACACTACCATGCAGTAATGGGTATAGTCATCAAATTATAATGAAATGGGTAACACGGGTAACATAATTGCCACACACTTATCAGAAAATGCTGCCAGGGGTGAAAACTACAAATTAAAGCAGTAAAAAGAATGCTAATAACATGTTCAAACCGATGTGGCATATAGGGGGCCGCAGCCAAATGATCCAATCAGATATGGAGCAAAATGGATGCAGCGGTAGCAGTTATTCAATGGGTAGCAAAATTTGGCAGAAAACTTGTTGGTTAAAGTATGCTTCTGGGGTACAGAGGAATTTAAAATAAACTTTCTTTTTGTTGGTGTGTGTGTGTGTGTGGGGGGGGGTCAAATGCTAAATCTCTCCACCCCCAAAGCCTATTTGCAGTATTACCCAAAGATTGAAAGGCACAAATTTAAAGAGTCACATTCTTGTTTCATATTGTTTGATGAGAACCACATTTGGTCAAATAAGTATGTGCACGTTTGATATTTTACATCTACATAATACCATTAGACGAAGACGGCCAACTTGCTCTCATTAGAGCAAAACGGCATATGTGAAAACTACCAAATTTCCCCATGGGGATAAAGTGTGACTATTCTATTCCATTATATTACTATAATAGCATACCAAACCGGTAGAAACATGGACATGCATGCCTGATTTGACCTGATTAGATCAAGGCAACTGATCTATGTTTTCACAGATTTTTCGTCAAGGTGTCCTTGTTTGGCAATCATTTGATAATCAGCACAGACACATGACTAATTATATAGAGGACAAAGACTGAGCAAAAATATCGTTTATCTTTGCAAGCACGTGTACAGAAAGCTAGATGTCTTTCCGTAAATGAGAGATTAAAATTTATGCCTCTGGTACATTGCCAGCTCACAGGTTTATTTTTTACAACTCACAATTAATCTTTGGAATACAAGCAGAAGATTAAATAGACTAACACAAACTAGCAAACATCCAATTCAATTCAATTTTTATTTATATAGCACCTTTAACAAGAAGCGCTGTCACAAAGCGCTTTACATAGTCCCGAGCCCAGGGTCCCCAGAGAATAAGGCAATGGCAACAGTGGCAAGGAAAAACTCCCTCAGAAACAAGAAACCTTGGGAGGAACCAAACACCCCCACACTAAAGTCCCTTTAGTCAAAACACCTAAGAGTCGTGTTTTTTTTCCCCAAATGCAAAACCAAATTGTTCCTACTTCGTCTAAATCCAACAGATAAGTACCATCAAACATTTATGTTTCTCTCAATGTTCTGTGCCTAAATGATTAACTATTACTGCTAATTAGTTTAGACTGCTGCTTTCATGAACTCTTTCTTGCTTCGCAACATAAAAAACAACAATTCAGAAAGAAGTGAGCCTCCAACATTAATTTCTGCAGTAAGACGAAGGAAAAGAGCTGCTAAATCATCACATGCAAAAATCTGAGCCAACTCTACCTGCAACAATGAGCTCTCTAGGGTCACTGGCCAGAAAATGCCTTTGTTGAATTTTATCTTCATTATGCTTATATATTTTAAAAATATCATAACTGATAGCATGCTATTGGCATGAGTTTTTAAAAGTAATAAAACAGAAAAGATCTTTTTACAGAACTATTCAAATTAAAAGCAAGCATAATTACAAATTACAAATCAGCTGTAGTGCTTTACCTTCAGGCTCAAATTCCAACAAGCCAAAGTATTGACACGTCAAAATGAGCTTCCTAGCCCTGTCAGTAGGTGATTCAACACCTAACTAGATACTTGTCACGATGAATTGAGACCCAAAGTCATGCTGGCTGACTGGAACGCTCGCCCATTTGAATGTTTGATTTGTGGGAGGAACTCATTATAATGTAATGCTGTGCAACAGTTGCATTCAGTGAAATTTCAATGGCTCCAATCGACCAAAACTGGCATTTTCTTTTCTGCTGACATCCTGCAAGAGTGTTTGATTCTTCCAGCTCACTTCCCATCAACTCAAAAGGCATTTTTACATGTTCCGTTTTATTGAGATCGCCTCAGATGGGTGCATCAAGCAATTTCTATTTACCAAGTAATATGCAGGCATCTGTGTTCATATAGAAGGTGTGTACCTAGTTCTACCATAAGAAAATGACTTGGCACCTCTTTTGCCCTTAAAATACGTTTGCTGATATGATTTGCTTTATTTAATACTTCTTGGCAGAATATACACACACCTCTCAACAATCCACCTGATATCTAGAAAATTAATATTCACGACTTTAAAACCCCGGAGTTTACCAAAATATATAGCTCTTAAAAATGAAAAGAGGAAGCAGTTTCATCTAAAACGGACACTCCATAATAAAAAAAGGAAGCGGTAGAACATCTAAAATATACAGCACAAATACTTTGTATGTGCTTTCAAAACTAATATTGAGGAAGTATGCTCCATTTAGACTCACATTTGTAACTTTTCTCCAACGCTTATTCATATAATGTGTGCATGCTACAGGTAATCTAAAATTGATCTTTTCACCAACAGATAAAATTGCCATATGGCTTCAGAATGGATGGCGATGAAAATTCTGTCAGCCTGTGTTATATTCCAACATGCTGCCGTTTAAAGCTTGGTATCTTAGCTTTTCAGCACCAAAGTGTATCAAGAGAGAAAGTGCTAAAACTGCAGAAAGAAAATGCCACGTCTTCAAGTTCACGTAAACGAAGGCGTGAATAGTAAATCTAATGATGAAACTACCTTTGCTACAGTGTTCTTCTAAGTTATAATATCGTTTTCCTTCTGTAAAATTGTTTATGCCCCTCTTTGGGTCACAATAGCCTTCACTAAAGTAAATAAATGACTTAAAGTCCATCTGTCTGTCGGCATTTCATATACATGCCCATCATCAACAAGCATATTTATATTCTTGATCAATCAGAAATTAACAGTTTACTGCAACATATCACTATTCAGTATATTGTTGCATAGTGCCTTTCTCACCTTGAGTGGTATTAATAGTTCTTATATTTTGAAAAGCTGTATGAGGAGTGGGAGTGAACTACACAAAAGACGAGCCAGGCTTTACTGGATTTTGTGTTTGCATCTCAGTTCAGTCAATTTTTAGTGTTTAGGGACAGGCAAATTCCTACCCCAAACCTTTGTGTATCTTACAGATGGGAAGCGAGTTATGCTCCCAGTAAGTCGGGAAAAGGAGGATTAACATGAGGTATACGGATTACCTACAGCAAAGGATCCAGGAGCCCTTGAGCTCTGAGTAATGGTATTAGTTCACCCTGCCTTAAACCAGCATACACTTGGCTCTATGCCCCATGCTAGAATATTTGTATTATGCCATGAACTTCCTTGATTCTAAAAGGTAAGTTTCTAGTATTTTCAAGCATTTCAGCTATTCAGTTTTGTGTGCCATGTAAATTTGTATACAGCTGTGTCTTTCTTCAGAAATCAGAGTGCAGATGCCAAGGTCTAGATGTCATTAATCAGACATGAAAACTTTGTCAGGTCTGCAAGACCAAAGCAGCAAGGTCTCTCTCCATTAAACCTCTATTCCTAAAGGGAAAAAAAAATTATTTGTATATTTAGTCAGAGTAGAAAAGTGTGCAAAAATACAACCAAGAACAAAAGGCTCACTGATCTACAGATTGCCCCCCTAAGAAGGTAGTCTTCAGTGCTGACAGCATCTGACCAACCTTTCACTCAGATTGAAGAGAAAAGACAGACACTCCTGGAGATCAGCGGTCTAAGTGAGAAACAGGGAGCTGCATGGGTCATGCAACTCAGGTGATGAATGCAACTTCAGACACCACTGCTGTCATAAATCATACCACCCCCCCGTTTGCTAAAATTCATCCATAAAACAGGAACATGAAAGTAGCTTGGTATGCATTTATTAAGGATGTTTTCAACCATTGGGTACTTTTGTGATAATGTATGGATCAACTCGTAACCTGAAATTTGAGCTTGAAATGTGACTCGGCGATCCTAAAATAACCATGTTCAATGGAATCTTCTGCAAATTTAACACAATGCTAGTTCAGGCCCATTATGCTTACAGTTCGGTAAAATGAGGAGATGAAGAGAAAGTGTCACTCATCTTCTTTCAGGTGTAATGCCACAGCACTGTTTACATTAAGTTCCATTTAAGTGTGTTAACAATAAAGAAATGAGAAGGAAAGCCTAGCCTTAATACTGACCATACACACCACTCTCTACTGACTGGAAATGCTGCTCCTTCAAGTGCTCTGCTGTTTGAACAAATGTTAGCTTTAAGTACAAGCCTGCAGACCCTAAATAAATGCTTTTAGATGAAAGGCCTTTCCTTGAATGGTTTCATCAGAACCAGAAAAGTTTCTTTGCTGTACCCAAAACTCACCCTTAGTTCTGCACAGTCAGGAAAATAACATTTGAACCCTAGATAATCAGCATTTCTAAGAACAAATGCTAAGGAATTTTAAACACCAGCTTGTGATGTGTTAAAAATGTTTGACCACATTTTGAGCTTGTTAGGAGAACTTGGTATTGTCGAAAATGGAAAACCATTGTTTCTGTAGTTAATATTTTTTGTGTGCTTTAAAGGCTGCAGTTCCCAGTTCAGTCTCTAAACTACATGAAAGGAAAACCACTGTATGGATACATTTAAAAGGCTTCAAGACAAAAAGAGCACAGAAATTCAGCGGATTTCAACAGTCAACATTAGCCATCATTAAAGGTCCAAAAGAAACTTCACAGGATGTGTTCGTGCTGGGCTATAACAGTCAAATTGCCTATTCAAGGAACATAGGTAATGGATTGCCAACTAGTGAGGTAATGTACTTTGAACTGAAGTCATGATTATCTACATTTTGAGTAAGAATCTAAGTAGTCTGTTTCACAAGTGAAACGTTCCATCGGCTCTATATACTTATTAACACCAAACGCGCTGTTTTGGTAAACATCAGTTTTCAAATCTAGTTAAGCATTATACCATATTTTGCTTAATTTGGTTAACTTTATAACAAGAAGAAATGTTTATATGCACAATAGGAGTGTGAATCCCTTGGGTATTTGGGGTTGTTCGATATCAATTATGCAACAAAGTGAGAGAGAACACATAAAGTAGTACTGTTTATATTCAGCATGTCAATAAGGCTAGGGCAGGGACAGTTGTAACAAACTGGCCTATTTACACTTTTTTGCTACCGTTTGTTCAAGTTGTGATGTAGATCAACAAAAGCAAATACGTTCTATTGAAAAGCATAGCAGTGTATGAGCAAACACATAGTGGAAGTTTGACATAATAATTACCAGAAAGCAACAGCAGACAAACATGAAAGCACTGACAAATGACCTAAACCATAGCCCAGTAAGCAGCCACAATCTGCTTCAGAATCCAGTCCAGACCCCAAAAAAAACCACACAAACCCCCCCCAAAAAAAAAACAAACAGGAATAACCAGTGCTCCAGGTACATGTCCAATGTCTCATGGATCAACATTGCATTTGCATGAAAAAAGCCTGAAATGCACATGTATACGCAACTTCTTGTGCAAAATTTGGGACCTAAAAAAAAACACCAATGGAAAACATGCATATATTTACGGAAAATCAGGGGCATGTGCACACATTTTTTTCTTAATAGAGAAAAGATGACACCCATCATCAAACAGGGAAATGCAGGTAACCCAGCTAAATGCCAACAATTCATATTTGCCTTGACAAACAATAAGTACAAAAAAATGTTAAGCCAGATTTATTAATTTTCCTTTTGTTTGTGTAAGCCAAAAACTACGCTACTCCTGCACAAAATGGTGATACCTATGCTTAGGCCCCCAAATGTAACATTTTGTCATGTCTCTACCTCTGACAGTAGGGCCTCTACCTCGCTCTGTTCAAAATTGCTCTTTTTTTTCTTGTGGTTGTCATTGTCACACTCCCCAACCAGAAGGTCTTGATTTGCATATTACATGAGCAGAAAGTTCATTTGCATTGTTCATTTCTGGTTCTTTGCAGGCAGCCTTAGCTACAACAACTGCAGAAAACAACAAGGCTTAAGTAACAAAAGCAACCAGGTGAGACACATGGGAATAATCAGGACAAAGTCAATTAAATCAATACAGGGAAACAAGGCAGAGGGCTGGACCCAAAACCCGGACAGTCCCTAGGGATCTGGAGTGCCAGCATAGATGTGACACAGGTCCTGGATGAGGGGATCCTTCCAATCCTTAAGGCATATATGGTAGTCCCTCCAGTTGAAAAAACTAATTCCCCAATATGAATTGTCCTCATCGGGGTTTCATGAGACAAAATAAAGAAAATAAAAACAGTACAAGCCCACTCTGCCATCTTTGTTATCCTTTTCTTTTTTTCCTCCAAAAGAAATTACAAAACAGGAAGTTAACCTTTCCACCAGAAAACCCTGGTCTTCCAACAGGGTTTCAGCACTTTATAATTAAAGCGATATGTACTGACACAGCAGAAAACATCAGGGAAGACCTAGATTAACCTTGCAAGGTTTTTTTCTACCTCATCTATGGAAAATATCACAGTATAACCAAGAGTTATGCCAGAAATAGTCAGCTTTTATCACTAACTCCAAAAGTTACATCAAAACGTGATGGGAAGGCATGTACACACACACACACACACACACACACACACACACACACACACAAGGCTAACCATGTATAGGGCTAAGAAAAAAATAATGTCTTCAGGACACCTTCCAGGACCTTTGTGATTTCTGTGAAACTTTGGCTGTCTTATTTGGACAGACTTCATCTGCTCAGATCCCTCTAAAGAATGCTTGCATGCTTTGTTGCCTGGCTTATTCAAAACACTTCATGAGCGACATCAGTAGGGCACATTTTGATATTCTCACTCAGTGAAGAACCACTGTCTTTTCACTCCTTCTGCATGCTGATACTAATCTCCAATACAGGAGATTACAAAGCCTGAAAATATGCAGCCGAGCTAGCATTAAGCAAGGCTCTAAAAGGTTGTTTCAGTGACTTGAGGGCAATAAACACTGACACATATAGGTACTGTACTGTACATGTACTGGTCGAAATAACTTGAGTCATTTCCTTTTTTGACTATAATTTGCACCATGAGAATTTTATTACAGTACAGACAACAAAGCAAACCAAAGAAGCAAGGTATGGAGTAATGAGATTCCTCCACCTTTTCACCAGCTATTTGATTATACAAGGAATCTTATATAAAAACGTCATTCCAGATATTGTACTACTTTGTGGAAAATAACTTCTGGATTTGTAAAGCCTGCTGAAGACAACCCATATTGAAGTGACTCTTGAACTGCAGCTTTCCTTTGTATCGTCTCTCTAAAACACAACTATTATTAAGAGGCTCTCTAAATTAATACAATGTCATAGGAACACTGCAATTACGTTGCTGGTTTTGGTTCAGCGAGCAACCAATATAGCCAGGATGATTTTTCTGTCAAAACAGGCTAGCACAAACCACAATGGGTATTACTAAGAAGGCTGCTTGTGCATTGAAGAAAGTAGAATGTGCTTCTGTTCTGGGATCAATGGTTCTCTGTCCTGATATTCTATGGACTAGTTTAACTCTGAGCTTCGCTGGAATGTCTAAGAAAGGGTGCTGTATCATTTCTGCCTCTCTGCAGCTGCCATCTTGAACACATAAGGTGCAAAGAGCACAGAGAGAAAACTGAGCATCACTGTATATTCCCCAAAAAGTACAATGGAAATCCAGAGGGCACATTGCGTTTCCTGGATTAGTCCACATCGAGAAGACGGCGATAAACTGACTGCTGGTTACCTACCGCATTTCAAAGCTGCTTTTGCAATTTTTTTTTTATTATTTTTTTGTGCATAGGGAACACAGCACAAGGCATGATGACATTCTGAACATATCAGACAGACACAGATCAAGCTACTTATCTCCCGGTGAAAAACCAACATTAACTTGCAAAGACTGCGGCTGTGTCCTTCCCTGCTGTTAGAACAGTACCCCGCTGCTCCAATAAACAAAATCACAGCTCCAAGTATTCTGGTACAAGTTCTCCAAGATGGAACTGGCAGTTTGACAGGCAAGACACCAACGCTCCAGCATTCAAACGCCCTCTGCTCATCCACTTAACGTGAATGAAAAATACATTGCATTTCCAAAGCAAGAACAATGACAAAAGAACTTTGCCTTTGGAAACAAATGACTCCCAAAAACTGTTGAAGTCCTAATATTGTGCTCAAAGCCATGTTTCCAATAACAAAAAAAAACCGTACTTTTTATTCAGAAAATTATTTGAACAATACAGCCTTTCATACATTTTTATTGTTAATTGTAATAATATGGTTGCAAAGTACTAATAGCTTAATAAATCAAATCAAAGCACTGTCATTGATTTTGGGAACATTGTTTAGATAGAGCGAGAATACCAATAATTCATTGTATATCACACATATATTAAGTAACATCAAACACCCTGCTCAACCACTGTACAAATGCTTGGCATAGCAACACTGCGATAATATCAATTAATAGAAAATGTAATTGCATGGAACATATGGGAACTTAACCATAAAGTTAATTTCATTATTATGATACATGCTGCATACAAATGTTATTTTATTAAAGAGAGTAAATATTGTTTTGGCAGATATTCATAAATGGATGCCAAGATTAATGGTGGCTAAGAATTAATTGCACTATCATGCACACCAATAAAATACTGAGTAACACAACTGATCGGCTACTGAGAACCAGCTTTGAAGGTATTCTGTCACATTTATGAACAGACCACCTTCAGTGGACAATATGGAAGTCAGGACAACAGTACTCTTGAAAACTGCAGCCAGTTATGAAAATGAAGGTACAGTCAAATGATGTTCAGTAAAGAATATGTTCTCTCCTGGAACAGAATAGCAATTATGTAAAGTTTTGAGGTTTACGTCCTCCTGTTCCCACACTAAATATCTACACATCATATATTAAGAATTATCATAATGATTTTAGTTAGTACTAGCAAAGCAGTTTCTACAAAAATCCCTAGCTGAACAGTAAACTTTGACTCTGCTAATTATGCTTGTTAAAATGCTGTTGTTGCTTTGTATTGCAAAATAAACAGATAAGGAGGCTTCACTGAGGTAATGTTTTCTTAACTTGTCTTCACTTGGCTAGTTTAAGTGGGATTTATTGTCAGTTTCAACCTTAAAGTATCTGTTTTGTACCAAATGCAACAACAACAAAAAATCAGCTGGCCTGAAAATAAAAGATATTTTCCCTGTGCAAAAATTAATATTCAAGTCATTCCTGCAAAGGAGGATGACTGAAATATAAATAAATACATGAGAGTGGAAGGGCTGTTTTCATTCTAAAATCATAGATCCTGAACATTACGCACTCACTCCACCTACTCATGTTAATCTTCTTAAATGATTATACTGGAAGCAACAAAACCAGCCCAAATTAAAGAAGTTTCAAAAATATTTTAAAGCTGCAAGGTCTAGGCAGTCACTGTGTGAATTAGTAAGCCATTGTTCAATTATTATTTAATTTGATATGAAAGATTATTTGAGGCTATTTATCATGTAAATAATATTATACCATCATCTAATGGATTATATACAGTATATATATGTGGTGTTTAAAAAAACTAAACCTTTTTATTATTGCTATAACTATCGATTGACAATTTTTGGCCGAAATACACATTTTGTTGCAATTTTCTTAACATGCATTTTATTTCCCACCACTCCTGTTTTATGTACTCCTACTGTAAATTGCAACACAAGCAACAAATCTGACTAATGTTCATAATAATAAACATCAACATCAGTCAACAAAGTCAGGTGAGTCAAGTCAATTATGCTGACAAGTCAAGTCATACAGTCAGAGCAAGTGTTCAGTGTTGTCTTTTAGCTTTCACACAGAACCGCAGCAGACCACCCAAACATGATCAAAATTGGCACAGGATCAACAAAACTACTGCAAAAACAAAAATGGTTAGGCCTTATTAAAACACAGTTTAAATAAAAAATTATAGAATGGTATTATTAGAGTTTTTATGAATGGTTACTTTACTACTTAGTTTACCAGTTTAAAATCTAAGTTTTATTGAAATATGTGAAATGTCAAATCAAAATGAATGGTAATACATAAAATACAATGTAAAACAGACAAACTTCAGTACGTTTACTTGAATATTTTTTCTGCCGACACATAGCATGCCAGACAGCCTGCAAACTGTGCAAATGGCTTAGCTTTGAGCCAAAGGATACAGGTAAACGCTGGGGTCAAAGCCCTTCAATTTGTTGTGTAGTGAAGAGCTGCATAGGTATCTGTCACAGATAATTACCCACAGATGCACCTATGTGGTTTACAATAAAAGGTAGCACTGACCAGCATATCAAACACCCTATACTCATGGGCTCTTAATTACTGTATCTGTCCTTTTGGTGTTATCATTTCAGAATGCCGTTTCAGCATTAAAAATGATAAAGGTTTTAGTTATTTACATGCTTAAAGATTTTTATTTAATTGACTTTTATTGTACTTTTAGTGGATTTTAATGTGTACCACCATTTAAAAATTGTGTTCCTTGCATTATACTGCAAGGTAAAGACAGCCAATTGAAAATTAGTGTTTTGAATGGTCTGTTAGGGACAGAGTCGAAGGTGGTGATTTTTATTCCTAAACAGGTCATATTTTGACATGTCAGCTGTTGCGTTCCTTTTGTATGTAGCAGGTAAAATTGTAAGATAAGATTCATTTGTACAAGTACAGATATATAGGAATGAGGTTTTCACACATCCCCTCTTGCTCTCATGTGACATAAACACACCTACATGTGATAACACAGTGAGGGTCAGCCATTTATCTGGTGCCCGTGGGCCAGTTTTTGGGGTGAAGAGCCTTGATAAAGAGCCCAACGGTGATTTGAGCATTTTGGATTCAAACCTGCAACCTTCCGGACACAGACTCCTAACCCATATAGAACCTATTTTGTGGGCCCGTGTATAAAAACCTTGTAATCATTTTACTTCAAATGCAAAAGTAATGTAGATCTGCTCCAGCACACTTGTCACTCTAACGCTGCCATAAGTAACTCCCAATATGCACATTGCCTTTTGATCTGAAAAATTCTTATCCACACAACCACTTCATGCATGCTCCATCCTCCTAAACTCATTTCAACTGTCCCAAATCAGGCTAGCTCTTTATCATCATGAGCCATCTGGTATTTAAGAATAAAATGCTAATAACGGAAAATGCACAGCATTTCTCTACTTCGGCCCAACAACCCAGATGTGCTTATCTATCATTTATGTAGCACAGAAAAAGGAACCCTTCCCTTTTTCCTATTTTGCTGCTGAAGTAGCACAGGAGACAATAAAGATTAAAAATTCTCATGAATAAATGTATAAATGCAAAAAAAAAAATGCTTATGGATAAAAAAGGGCAGAAAGCTCAGTGGAGGATTTCACCATATGCCCTGGATCTACATCGCAGCCAGCTCAAATAAAGAAACCAATTATTCATCAGATGAAGACACCCAAAAGTACTGTCAGTTGAAAGAAGGTTTCTGGCTTGTTTAAACTGGCAGTGGATTCTGTATCAGATGCTAAGGAAATGACTACAGAATAAATAGAACACTAAGGAATCAATAAGCAGGCATGGACACTTGGAGTTAAAATTTTCAAAAGAAAATCAGTGATCGTAACAAGGTAATTCTATGAATGCCATAGCAACACCTTGTTATATTAGCCAACTAGTTATCCAACCTAAACAATCTATGGTAACATCTTTGGTATTGCTAATCTTGTCCACCACATAACTGCTTTCTTATCATCATGTCAGTGGCAGGGGTGATTTTGATGCAAAATAAAATGACAAAGACAAAATAATAACAGATGTAATTGCAAAGTTTATCAGAATAGCATAGCCTTTCCAATGGTGTGTGGATGGTCCCAATGCGACTAAGCACGAAGGACTTAGGCCGGTCGCAGTGGAAATGCAACTACCCGTCGTTCTCAGCATTTCTCTAAAATAAGTACAATACGGAACGCGTTTTGTCCTGTATTTAACCACACATAATTTCATACATAAATAAACATGTGAACTCCTGCATTTTATCCAGGAGACTCTGGGTTTTAAACGCTAGACGGTACCTCACGCCTCATGGTTTTCAAGCTTCCCGCTCGCATAAAATTTCTCGTCGCCACCCTCCGGTTGCACTAAATTTATCGTTACGCTTTATTCATTATTTTTTACTGGTTTTCGATTGCATAACTCGCTATTTTGAGTGCGGTGAGGTTGCCATGTATGAAGATGATTGGCGGAATCTGCGTCTGGACCTTTTTTAAATGCATCGTAATCTAAAAAGTTTAGACTGTCCCGAATTAAATCGTTAATTTTATTTAATCATCAATTTGATAAACTCCAGGGCTCTGCCACAAGTCGTATGTGAATTGAAAGTTTCGAGTGCGTAAAAATCTAATTTAACGCGCAACAAATCGTCGTGTTATTTCACAAAAACAGTGCAATGTCATGTTGTACCAGTGTCGCTTAGCTTAACTCGGGTCTAAGCGCGTGAATCTAAAACGAAGAAAAATCGACGTAACTCTAGAGAATACGTGTATATGTAAATTTGCATGAGACACGCCTACATTTTGGTTTCTCTCCACCCAAATCGCATGACTCGCCTCAGGGCACGTAAATCAGCGATTACGTCAGTTGGGAGAATATAACTAAAGTGAAAAACGCACGCACATAGCTGGGGACTGTATTGACGGGAGAATAAACGATTAATCGTAGCTTAGAGAAGACTGTACTACTTATGAAAAACATTTATTTATTTTGTATTTTCTGCCCTCAAACAACATTGTCATTTCTGATTTGTGTGTTAAACTTGAACAGTTAAGCTATTTAAAGTTGTATGACTGTTTGAGATTTTCTGTTATACAATGACTTCTGAGAAAATTTCATAAGGAAGTCAGCTGATTTCATTGACTTTATCTCAGTAATTGAAATGTAAAATAAGATTGCAAGGTCTCCAGGTGCTCTGACATCCCAGCATACCAAGCCTCTTGGCAAGATTTATGTTAACTCTTGTTGTTACATGAATGATGAAGCTGAATTAATAGTAAACATGTTTTCACATATGTACCACCAAAAACTAATCAATACTCAATCTAAAACTTTACAAGATAAGGAAACCTATGAAATTACTAGATTGTCAACTGGATAACAGCGATTGTTGTGGCTAATTTTCCCCATCTCAAATGGATATCCTTCTGCAACTATCCTATATGCAAACTACTCTTCACACTTTGAAGTGTGTTACCTGATGGGACGAAAAGTAAAAAATCAGCCTCTTTCTGACCACAGCTTAAGACATCCATCATTTAGCTGCCAAATGAGTATTTCAGCAAGCATTGTTTAATGCCTTGGTAAGTATTGCAGGATTTGTCTCTTCTGCGTGTATTATAAGTTTGCATGCATTACATGGACCACTTCACACAGCACCGATGTTGAAAACATTTATTTAGTGATTTGAGAAGTTATACATTATAGGATAAACTCTAATTTATGACATAATATAGGCAAAGATATTATATATTAATTGCAATTTGTATACATAAATAGAAAATCTGAGGTAGGGCCTCAAGAATTAATGACATTTTGAAATAATGCATTTCACGTATAATATATGATTCATATTTCTCTTCTGGCACAAGATTCAAAATTTTACATATATAGTATATGTTGATAGTCTATATGGCAAACTAATAGATGTCATTGTTTGTCGGAGGTACATATCTATATCCATAGGCAGCAGTACCTCACGTAGAACACACAGAAATATGACATTACGCAAGTAATTAGAAATTTAACCTATACACTGATAGGTCCACAATAAAGTGCCCAAAAGACACAACATACACTAGATAAGTGATTTTTTTATTCAGCTATATATGGCAGACTATAGGCTACTCTGTATTTTTATCTTGAATTACATATAATATTCTAAAATTAGAAGACATCTATAAGGCCAATGGTTACCTGAAGATGCATTGTGGCATGTTGGCAATCATCAATGAACACTAATGAAAAGTGACTGGCAGTATCTCAGTCTTTCATACATATCAATTTTACTCATTTTTTTGTCTTTAAACCCTTCATAAAGCTTTCCCTCTTTGGTTATCTACTGCCTAAAGTTGACTTATAGGCATAAATATGACACGCATTACATAAACAGAAATTCTAGGATGAACAACAACTTTCTCTGCATGCCAGTAATCTGAGGAGATCATAAAAATCTACGAGAGCAATGACTGGATTGACACATGCAAGAGGGAAGGGGAACGGGGAATACAAACATATATTTGCCATCTGTGGCATAAACATCATGACGAAAAAGCACAGCAACTTATATTCAAGTCTGACAACTTGAGTGCCTAAGAGAGCTGGATGTGGTTTCATATATAAGCTGGAAGCTTCAGGGAAGGAGAAAAAAATTCACAGTAGCATAAGAATTGCTGATAAAACCCATAAACCTTTTGCCGATTCTCTCGGTCACTGACTGGCATTGTTCCTTTAAGCAGTCTAGAGGGTTTGGGAGATTTTCAGCAAAATGTGCGGTACGGAACACTGTCGTCTGCAATGGAGCGCCTGTATATAAATGGCGATTCTCCATTTTTCTGCTGTTGGAAAGATTATTTGAACGATTCCAGTGATGCGTTTCACACAGCCTTCCCTGCTGCGTGCGCATCGCCATTACAAGTGCATTGCACATTCAGACATCTTCCGTCTCAGTGGTTTGTTTCACAGTGCTGGGAGGCTGAGGGAATACGGTGAAGACACTGACATCAGCAAGGTACATTTATAGACACACAAGAGAATTTGTTAAAATGCGATTTCATAAATAAAAGCGACACTTCATTACAAGTGCATCAGCAGCGGTATTCTCTGTTTCCCTTTACCCACACCTCCTGTGTTGCACGATAAGAGGAAAATATTGGGTTTTATAGAGCACTTTTAAAATGCTACAGCATATGGCAATTATAGCATCCTTTCACTGGTCATATATGTTGCAACAGCACTCTGTATCTCCACACTTCTTCAAATCACCAGGTTCATCACAGGAAACAGAAAATTTCAATGCCCATAGAAAAAATCACGACAGCCTCCTCAGGGAAGACAGGGTGACATTTAAATTGGAAGAAAAAATTAGGATAGTTTAACTATAAAATGAACACTATTGATAAGAATGGTTGTTCATTTCTGAGTAGACTCAAAGACAAAGGCCTAAAAAATGGTTTCCCCCAATTCTGCTCAGCTTGAAGTAGATCATTTTCAGGCAACCCTGCCTGGTAAAACAGGATTTGGATGGCCAATGTTGATATTATGTACAAGCTAAAGAGAACGTTTTAAAAACATTAAGCTGATTCACAAAGATCACGAGACATCTATTTTCCATCTCAACAATGTGTTTGGAAATTATTACATTAGTTTTTTCTCTTATTTTTGTGGCTTTTTTTTCCAAAATACTTGAAATGTGACACTTGAAAAATGTGTAATCACACAACTTCTCCTGGATGCTGATGATATACACTGTATAATTACAGATGTAGCTGATGAATTTGTTTACCTGAGACCCTGTTACATGAAAATCCAAACATATTTCTCATGGCAAAGCGGTCCCCAGAGGTTCACAACATTATCTCAGACCAGGCAAGTTTCTGTAAAAAGTTCATTTCTAAGCAATCCTATTCTTACTATCTCTAACAGTTGCTCATAAGATACTAAGGATGTGATAACACCTGCACACTCTACATGAACACTTTTTAAAAGTGTAAATTTGTACGATACACTTATACAGTTGACTGGCAAACCAGAATCATACTCATTCTCGCTTATTTTTTTAAACCCTACTAACATCACATATATGAGAGGGGAGGTGATTCACAAATGCCAGAAAGAGATCACAACATATACCACTGAACAAGACTCTATATTATGCACATATATATGGCCATTGATTATATTTGAAGTTGCAACGTACATTTCTGAATGCTGCTTTTGTTTATTTAAAAAAAAGGAAAAAATGAAGGTACTATGCTGTATCTTAAACTATAAGAATGAAAATATATCATGAGCAGGGGGACAGTATATACCCCTATGGGAGACAATGGTACGTCTACACTCGACAATACTGGAGAATCCATGACAAACAGGTTTTTACTAAAAATAATAAAAACAGTATTATGCAAAACCATGTTTACACAAGAGGCAGGCACAAATTATAGTACAATTTATATATTCAATATGTGCTTTAAAGATGAACACATTTTTGCTTTTAATGTAAATGTTTCACATTGTTAGCTGTGTCTCTCACGAGAAGATACTGGTCTCATGGAGCATCACATAGCTACAGAAGGAAAACACAGAAATGGAAGGAAGTTTTTTTCACTCATGTAACATGACTCATCTGGGACCCTATTAGAGAGAAGACGAGGGGTTGGGGAGATGACAGAGAGGGGCAAGTTACCCATAAGCCACTGCAGCAGCTACATGTATTGAGAGCCCAGCTCGAAGTCCTTGGCTGGAAGCTTGAGTCCCAGGGAGCTGGTGCCCAGGGGATCGATCATGTTCTTATAGCGCTCACCACGATGCTTCATGAGGAATGGGCCCCAGTCAGGTTGGGGAGAGCACACCAGCTTCAATCGCTGTATGGTGGACAGATCACAAAAATTCATTCACAATGCTACAGTTGAAAAAGGAGAAACACTGCAAACACTGAATCTCATGTTCAAGTCTTCAGTGTACTTTGGTCTACAAACACTGAATCTCATGTTCAAGTCTTCAGTGTGCCTTGGTCTATAAAAACTGAGGGCCCTGTTTTGCACCACTGGAAAACGCAACGCAAAGTGGTTTTGCTAGTTTCATACCAGCGCATTACTCATTTTCACACCAAGCACACACCTTTTCAAAACAACAAATGATTTTGCGCCTGTTTCCCGCTCGTAGGAGAGGTGTTCTTTAAATAAGGTGTGACTGGGCGCATTGTCAGCACATTGCTATTTTAAGGCAGTGAAATTAACTTCCGCTTTTGATCAACAAAAACCACATCTAAAGTCAGTGGCGTATTATTAAACGATATTTAAGGGAGCATTTTAGAAATGTGCGGGTGCACGACACTCGTTACGGACACAGGTACGCGCTCAAAGTGCACTAATGGTTTTTTGTTATTTTATTTCATTCATATACGTTTTATTATAGAATACAACTTGTGAAAATGAATCATTTTGAGACAAATTTCTCTCCATATTCCCACACTTCCTTCACCTCAAAAGGCTTAGGTGGAACAGTGGTGCTCCCATAAATGATGTGCTCGCGCATTTTCACTTTGTGCACGAGCACGTCTGTTTCCTCGGCCGAAAACCGATACGGTTTGCCAGGTAAACACATCATTATAATAGCAATCCACCATAGCTCATGCACCCCTGCCTTTTAAAGGTGAGGTGACATGCCGTTCTGATTGGTTTATTGCACGTTACACCCAAAATACACCTCTGAATAATTAAGAGAGTTAGGACAACCTTTTTGCACCTTGCACTGGCGCAAAATCTGTTTTTTCCGCAGTCAAAATAGCAAAACGGATTTGGACACACCCATAAATGTTACTTGTGCCTTGTGCTTTACACTTTGCGTGAGATCATCAAAATAGAGCTCGGAATCTTATGTTCAAGTCTTCAGTGTGCCTTGGTCTAAAAACTTTGAATCTCATGCTCAAGTCTTCAGTTTGCCATGGTCTATAAAGACAGAATCTCATGTTCAAGTCTTCAGTTTGTCTTTGTCTATAAACACTGAACCTTATGTCTTTCATTGTCTTTCAAGTCTTTCATTGTGCCTTAGTCTATGAACACCCATCCATCTATCCAGTAAAGGGTCACAGTGTATCTGGAACATGTCCCAGGAAGCAGAGAGCAGGAGGTAAGGGACACATTGGATGGGATGCCAAAATATATATACAGAGGGAACGTGCACACTCTACACACAGAACCAGAAGCTGGAATCAAACCCAGATCCTTAAAGGTGTGGAGTCACTCTGTTACCCGCGGTGCTACTCAGGGGTCTTGACATCTTTCAGATAAAATAAATGATTGGCTTATAGTTGACAAGTCAATGTTTATATGGTTTTTTTTTTAAAAAAATGCAATCTGCTAGCCGATTTTGAGGAGGGCACAGGCAGTAAAACTACCATTTCATGTTTATTTAACATTGAAATTAAAAGGTATAATTTAAAAACTTTATTTGTATCCTCACTGATTAAAATCATAATGATACACTAAATAAGGTGGCAAATTGCGCAAAGAAAATAAGCCCTTTTCACTGCAAAAAAAAAACAAGCACGGCACATATTATCAAAGAATTACCATATATGTATCATTTCAGCCGTTATGCGTCAGTAACTTTCCTATGATTCAGTACTTTGCTGGCAATATTGCACAAATGTTTTCTTTCAGGACATTTCTAATGCAAGAATACAGTGTTTGCACATAAGTCAAGCGTAATGCTTGTTTCCCTCAATTTTACTGCTTCTGTGATGGCCGTTATTCCCTAGACATACACAGACAGAACATATTACGTGGCACATCCACTAAAATGTTCCCCCTCCTGGTCGATAATGGCACAGGTAAAATGGGACAACACAACAAGCCTCACTTAATGTAAGATAGACTTTAAAACCAAAATGACACGACTTTCATACACACATACATCAATCAAAGCACATTTGTTATTTGACACTGCAAAATGTTTGAAGATGCTTCAAACTGTAAAACAAACCAGGTAGAATCTCCTACACTGAACAGTGTCTTTTCTCATTTCGAGAAGTTTGGGTTCATCTAATCAAAGAAAAGTTTAAGAAAAAAAAATGATAAAGACAATATAATCAGTTCCCCGTATTGCTATGGAAACAAATTTATCAGTCTCTTTATCAACTAATAGAATTCCTCCACACTGAAAGCTAGAGTAAATGAATGAATCCAATTTCAGTACCTTGGGCAGGTCTTCTAAACTATTTAATTCTGTAGTGTGGATTAATTAATACATGTCAGCCCTCTGCATTTAATTGGACAGAGTATGCAATAACATAATTCTATTAAGTCATACCTAGCTAAATCATGATAATAATTACTTTATTCGTCCTTGTGGGGAAATTCATAGTTCTCACATTTTCCACACCTTGCTTGCCAAATTGAAAGCGAGGGTTGGTCTGCAGGGTCAGCCATTGTCCAGCACCACTGGCACAATTGGGGTTAACGGCCTTGCTCAAGGGTCCAACGGTGATATGGATACATTTGCTGACTGCAGGATTTGAATCTGTAACCTTTCTGGCAGGTGCACAGACATCTAACCCACAGATCCTCATCACCACCCATTATGATACCTTCCATTTAGCAGCAGCACTGCCACCTCACAATTTGCAGCAGCAATTCCAGCTTGCATTCTACAGCAGCATTTCCTGCTCGCATTCTGCAGCAGCAATTCCAGCTCGCATTCTACAGCAGCATTTCCTGCTCGCATTCTGCAGCAGCAATTCCAGCTCGCATTCTACAGCAGCATTTCCTGCTCGCATTCTACAGCAGCATTTCCTGCTCACATTCTGCAGCAGCAATTCCAGCTCGCATTCTACAGCAGCAATTCCAGCTCGCATTCTACAGCAGCATTTCCTGCTCACATTCTACAGTAGCATTTCCTGCTTCACATTCTACAGCAGCATTTCCTGGTTGCATTCTACAGCAGCATTTCCTGCTTCACATTCTACAGCAGCATTTCCTGCTTCACATTCTACAGCAGCATTTCCTGTTCGCATTCTACAGCAGCATTTCCTGTTCGCATTCTACAGCAGCATTTCCTGCTCGCATTCTACAGCAGCATGTCCAGCTCACATTCTACAGCTGTATTTCCTGCTCACATTCTACAGCAGCATGTCCAACTCACATTCTACAGCAGCATTTCCTGCTCGCATTCTACAGCAGCATGTCCAGCTCACATTCTACAGCAGCATTTCCTGCTCGCATTCTACAGCATTTCCTACTCGCATTGCAGCGACACTTCCAGCACGCATTCCACAGTAATATTTACATACTCAGAAAATGCTTTGTCTGGCTGGTAGCACTTATCTATGCATATTCTATAACTGCAAGGGGAAAATGCTCAATAACACAATAACTGGCATCATTTCAAGGGACAGAGTGACACTAAAATATTTTTAATGCGTTGCAATAATAAAAAAAACATTTGAAGACACACAAGCATAGGTATTATATAAAAAGTCATTAGAACATCAAAACCCACCCTAGACCACGTCCCCCTCTGGGTATATATTATTGGTTTTTAATTGACTGCAGTAATTCCAACTCAGCTTTGACATTATGCTTCAGCGCTAAAAAAAATGGCTGCAAAACAAATACACCCTGCACTGAAGACTTTTAACTGTGGATTATCAATATCCGTCTCCCCTCTGAATAAATGCTCAATTTACTGTATTTCACCGCTACCATTTAGGCTGTGCAATAGTAAACAGGATCCTGACATGTGCAATAGCTGTTGTGATTATACATCTCATTTTCAAGGATCCATTCACGGAGTTTGTGTTCTTGTGTTGTCACTGTGTTTAATTTTTTTGTATTTTTTTATGTCTTTGTGTTGCCATGTGTCTAAAAGCACCACACCAAGACCCATTCCTTGTATGTAAGTACACTTGGCAAATAATCAAGTGATTCGTGATTTAAGATTCATGTATTTGACTCTGCCACTCCTAGGGCACCGATTACATTCACTGTATGAAGATAATGCCTTCACCTTTTGGTTTTTTTTGACAGCAAGCAGAGGTGCCTTTCTCAGTTGCCCTTACCTCAATGAATGTGCCTGGGGCCAGATACATTTTGATGACAAACATGATGGGGATCCAGATGACAGAGCAAATCACCATCAACCAGCCCAGAACCATAGACCATGTCGGGTAAGTGTAGTCCTCATACGTCATCACCTTCCATTGGTACAAACTCAAAGCCAGAATGAACTACACAGGGGAGGGAAGGAAGGAAGGATAATGTGGATGGACACACTACATATCCCAGAGAGGGTTCATTATTAATAGGAAGCCATATTAAATATTATATTAATATGGCCTCAAACTTCTTCTCTGTGGTATAAGGAGGTACAGTTTGCAACTTAGATTTCCATTTCACAAGCTGTTTGCCATTTGGGCTCCATCAGCGGCATGATCCAAAGGCAGAAAGGTGTTATGTTTAAGGTGGGTAAAAAGCCCCTTTCTGAAATGCCCCTGGATGCGTTACAGAGAGAGGGCTAGTCTACTGTTTCCAAGAAATAGTACAGTTCTGTTTTTTTAATTTGAGTCTATGGCTCAACTCTTTATTATAACTGACTGCCATGTCAAACACCCTGAAGTTTGAATCTTTTATTTTGGTCTGGGCAATTTGAACACAATTGAAGAGAAGCTATGTAACAACAGTGATTACAGGAATAAAGCTGAAAATGTTCAGAGGAAGCATTGTGAAAACTGGAGCCCTACACCGATTGTGCTGGAAATGGCGATCTATGAAGTCTCTGTCCAATCATGGGTGATACATACTGTAAGTATAGTTGGTGTTACAAAGGCCCAACACATTCGCCAGAACTTGTTCGGCTGGAATCCAATCATCATTTCGATATCTTCACAGAACCTCTGCAAACCTGAAATATGTGCACATGGAATTTTGTGGCATCGGCCATGAACTTGGTTCTATTCACAGATAAAGATAGAAAACGGTGACCTGGTTTCACTTTAAAGTCACAGAGTCATAAATTGTCTGGCACTAAAGTAAACATCTCAGCAAGACACAGAGATACTCTGAATTTGTTACAGCAGCCTATACACCTCAAACTTGCCACAAAAATAAAAATGTTTAAACATATATTTATATATTATACAATCATGCATTTTCCCTTCAATAAATAATAGGTTTGTGAACTTAGATTACTTTTCAGTACCAATGCCCTTTAATGGAATTGGAAAAAAAAGTACCCCCGGTGGTATTACTAAGAAATTCCAACAGACGGTCAGAATGCTTGATAGGGTGACGACGGCATCTAGTGGTGAGAGTGTGAACTGCATCCATTTTTAATAGAGTGACTTCTGGAGCAATAATTTACTTACCGTAGATGTAGGACACTCCAATCAGTTCAAAAATAGCAATGATGACTAGAGAGTAGGAGGCTGCATATGTGTCCACCAGCTGTAGCATGTACATCCCACTCTGTTAGGGCAATACAGAGTCAGATGCATGGGGACTTCAGTTCACAGTTTCCAAGCACATTACATAACCACAAAGTTTTTGCTCCAACCTACTATATGAGGATTACAGTATAATTGTATACTCACACTGGTGTGCTCGTTATTAAGAAGTAATTATATTTTAAAATGTCTAAAATTTTAAAGACATCAAAAGGAGAAGTGTCTTTTACAGTCACTTAGGCAAATCCTTTGTTAATTATTGAAATGAACTGTAATTAGGAATTATATCTGGATAAATCTGATTTCATAGTGCTTTTATGAACCTTTACAATTGAATGTTTCTTTATTACAACTAATGGTCTATTACAAAAACACATCCCAAGAACAACACTAATTTCACTGACAATGTTTCTATTCTTTGCACAAATATGGAAGACTAACTTCCACTGACTGCAGAGTACTCTGATTTTAACCTTAACCTTGTCTGTTAGTTGTTTTTTTTTTTTTTAAGGAATGATTTGGACTGTAAAACTCGTCACTAAACCACACCTTGGTCCAAAGTATTAAACTATAGTTCATTTCTCACGGGTCAGCCTTACCTCCGTAATCATAGGGAAACCCAGCAAGAAGAAGGAAAGACAGCACGCCAGGGTAAACATGGCCTTGTGTTTGCGGAGATACTTGGGAAATTCATCGGAGACTGAAGTTACGATTGTCTCAATAGTGGCAAACTTGAGAATAGAAAAGGAGGCAATATTAGGACATTCACACATGAATGAAAAAACAAACATTAAAAATGAAACAGAGGTTCACCAAAAGATGAAGGTGAGAGATAATAGAAAGCCATATTCCCATTGTAATATTTAATCGGGGGACCTTATCAATTCTATGCTGATTTTAACACACTGTTGAAAAAAATTAGTTGTACTTATATAAAAAAATTTCAGGACAATCTTCTCTGAGCACAATAGCTTATTTTACTGAAGAGGGACTGCATGTTTGTCAGACAATAATTTCAATTGTTATTTAACAGGATGCCTAACTATCACAGTAAGAATACCGGAGAAATCAGGGGAAGTCACCCTGCATAAACAGTGCAAAGGGCTAACAGTTGGTGGGAGAGGCAGCTCCTTTGTACAGACAGAGGCAAATAGCTAAGTGGTGGAGGACACAGCATGCAAAAATCACTAGAGTTAATGAAGTGTTCACAAGAAGCTGAGCCACAAATGCTTTGAAACCCACTTCTGATTTGTTTTTAACAGATACTCTCACTCCAAAGAGACAACCAGGACAGTATCTGTTAAAAACAAATCAGAAGTGTCTCACTTCTACCTGCACTACCTTCCACAAGGAATTCAATCTGATCATTAAATGACTTTGATCTTCCTCAGTGAATCCCATGCTAAACAGTTTTAGTAAAGGCAGTTTGATATCAGCAATGCTTTTTGAAATGCGTAAGACCACTGTAAAAAGAACTAGCATAAACTGATCTGATGAACTTGCTCTGATTTGGAAAAAAACACAATTTTGTTTGTTTACAAAGAAGAGTGAGTTATTCAGATCACTTTTGATTGCTTTTATTTGTCCTACGTTTCAAAAGGAATGTTTTAACCATAGTTATGTACTGTCCTCTGTTTGCTACATTATCATTCTCATCAAGAGGAGGTACCCTCTCGTGATGCTCTACAGAAATCACAGAGAATACAGAAACACATTATGTAACAAGGGGCAGTGTGAATTCTGTTACCATAGTATCCAGTCCTAGTGTGAGCAACATAAGGAAGAAAATGATGGCCCAGAAGGGAGACACCGGTAACCTGGTGAGGGCCTCTGGGTATACCACAAAAGCGATGCCAGGGCCTGCGGATCACAGATGGGCGTCAGGTCACATGACTTGTACAGCAATATCTTCAACAAAGCACCTGTCAATAAATACTTTATACTGTATGTCATTTAAAAATATGCAAGCTGACATACTTTTCTTGCCCAGCATTATCTTGGCCCGCAGGGATTTTCATAAAAATTTATACTATACATATAAAAAACCTAGTAGAAAGCTTACGAGGGGCTTAAATTAGAATCTCTTGTATGCTACATAGTAAGACTGCTCATTTATGAGTTCCATTGTTGTTGTATACAATCTTAATACAAATCAAGGGTCTCCTCTCCCTTTTACCTTCATCAGCGACCTTCTCGATAGGCACTTTGAGCTCATGTGCCATGAATCCAATGACAGAGAAGATGACAAAGCCTGCAAATATGCTGGTGGCACTGTTTGTGCATGTCACAATAATAGTGTCTCTAGAGAGGGTGAAACATGAAAACGAGAGGAAAGAGCTGAAGTCAGCCGCAGAACACAGTATTCCTGTCACTTGCTGGATGTGAAGTTTGATACAGCTTTGCGGTATCGGGAATCTATTTATACACCATGTATCATAAAATTTCGTCATTTTTTATTTCTGCAGACCACTTGCTGGGATGAAATACAAATATTATATTTCCTCAAGAAAGAATCTTTTAAAATCTCATTAATCCACTACGTGAAAAACAAACATACCAAGCTAACATTGGGGCAGTAGTTCCTCTGAATCATGAGGACAGGGTTAACTGAAAGTATGTGGCACTGATGTGTGACATCCCTAAGTAAAATGGTTAAGTAAAACTATTACATAAAATAATGAATTGAAATTATGTTTCAGGATGATTTTCAGTGCAATTTTATGAATGGGTACAGAAGCAAATAATGCTTAAAAATGTGAATTATGAGTATGACTGAATAATTAATTTCCTTAGAGCCCCAAATTAAGAAAGCAATATAATTTATCTGTGTGTCAATTCCATGAGGAGATCAGTTCCACAGCATCAAGTTTAAAAATATGAAATGTTTATGAAACAAACTAGCTTCAAAGGACTACAAAGAGTTTATGAAAACTACTCAGTCTCATGGATCAGATGTTTACTGGGAATAGTTAATAAAACTCTGATGCATGGGTGCTCACCTGTAACAGTTATTGTGGAATTTGTTGTAGGAAGACAAAGTGATGAGTCCACCCCAGGCTGCAGACAGGGAGAAGAAAATTTGAGTAGCAGCATCCTTCCACACCTAGTAATAAAACACATGGATTAGGAGATTACACATGGAGAACACCAGGACATCGTGGCACTAACACTTAGCATTAAATTAGAAATTAGCATGCATGGGGCATTATATGAAGAGAGCAGCAGTAGCGATTCAAAATCACAGGAACACACAGATTTCACATGCATGCCGATAAAAACCAGTATGAGTACTTAAAAAGGAACACCAAGACTAACCATGGAATGACTGATTACAAATTCAAGCATTCGCTTGCTATCAGTTTAGTACACACTAAACCATGTAACCTCTTTCTGTGCTTTCCTAGGCACACTTAAAGTGAAATTTGATATTTTCTTACAAAAGAAGGCCTTGAATAGCAACATAGTATCCAATTCCATGTGTAGCTATAACCACAGAGCCATTTTCTTTAAAAACAATGTAAGGGTCGGGGATAGATTTCACTCATCTTCTTCTCATACAGGTACGTTTTCATATAACTATGTAGTAAATAATATTACATCAGTTTTGACTACCGTGCATGCAAAATGAGAGGGTCTTTTTAAGGCACCTTAGCATCATTGAGCTTCTCCCACTTGGGTGTTATGAAATAGAGAACGCCAGATCCAGCCCCTGGCAGAGTGACCCCCCGGAACAGCAGAATGATAAGGACCACATAAGGGAACGTGGCTGTGAAATAAACCACCTAAGGAAACAGTAACACGAAAGGTTATTTTGCGGGATGAAAGACCACTGTGGTATTGGGTAGTGTTTCTGTAAAATCGGAAATTTAACAAACTTAGCAAACACCGTAATACGCTGCTAATATGACAATTCGAGTACGATATTAATTTAAAGCGTGATCCACTGCTATATGCATTTTTAAAGGACCTCCACTAGAGGGAAACCTTGTATAAGAATTCCAAGAACAAGCACTGACTTGGAATACGGAAAATGATTCGCCCTCTAGTGGTGAATCGTGTAGTGTATAAGTGTGGACGCCATATCCATTCAAGCTGTCTGAATGTCTTTGGTCTTTAAAAACCTAAATGAACTTGTCTTACCTTCCCAGAGGACTTGATTCCTTTCGCGAGAGATGCATAGACTATGACCCAAGCCAGGAACAAGCAAAGGGCCAAAGGCCAACGAATATCGCCCGGATACTCAATCCCTTTTGAAATGTGGAGCACATTGTACCTGTTGCCACAAAAGACACGTATGTAAATATTGCTGTAGGAGACAGTAGGTATTGCCAAAAGAAAAGCAGGAATTACTATTACTTACTATACGTCTCCACGATATTCAGTTTAACTGAAAAATAAACGCCCATCTAATTTATCTTGTGCTATCTATGCATACAAGTGAGTATTACATACTTCATACCAGTTTACACTATTCGAAATTAGATGTAATTGTTTAATACTGGTTAAGTAAAGGCAACACCTCAAGGTCATTGTACTTGTTAGCATGACTTTAACAGCGAGACGAACCACTTACTTGAAATACTCTTCACTGGGACTGACATAGGCTTTGTTTTCTGATGTAATGTTTGTGAGCTTGCTCAGATTCCCAATGACATTAGGCGACAAACAGAAGGTTGTGTTCTTAATCGAGGTGATATTCTTCTCCCGGAGTATACAGGAGTCTGTCACAATGGAAAACACCGGTGCATTATTATATTTGCACAAATTATGACAAACAAGTACATGTTGTTGTTTCATACTTTTTATTTCATCTGAGAAAATATTTCATGACGTATACAATTTTATATATATATAAATGATATTATATATATATATAATATAATTTTATGTATATATTATTTCAGGAGAGTTTTCTGTGTATTTTATGTTAATATTTTCCTGTATTTTGCGTACAGTGTACAGTACGGCTACAGTATAATTCTAAATTAGCTGCAGTTCCCAGCATGGCCACAGTAGGGCTCTTCAGCCAACATTGCGCAATTCTCTTACAGTAAATTTGCCAGAACAGCATTTTCTGTGCCTTACTCCCTATTACCGAACAGGAAAGACTTAAGGATTTAAGGAAATAAATACACATTATATGACATATTACAAACCATTTAACAAGTTGTATAAGCTATTAATCAGATGCAGTGATAATTTACAGATACAGTGATGGCTTTTACTATTAACTTCTAATGTTAACACTGCAGTGACAGATTATTCACTTGCATAATAATACATAGGCAAACGCATTTCCACATGCACAACGTTCTATGCTTTAAATGCTCAAAAAAATGAATCAAGCCTTTCTCCTATTGTTTTTCTAACCTACCATAACTCACATACAACGAAAAATGAAACAAGAAACGGCGTCAAATAAAACAGTGACCACTGCCCCGCGCTGAATGTGAAAACCCATCGCATATCAGTCTGGCGCTACTACAACTGAATCTTTAGCTACCATATGCGCTGCCCAGGACGACGTTTGCCCCGTTCTTACCCAACAGAAGCATATCTTTGTCTTTACAGTCCACGGTGTTCCACGAATTCTTACAGTTAGCCCATGGTAGTGAGCCCTTCAACGAAGCGAACAGGTAGTACAATGTCCAGCACATAATAATATTATAGTATATGGCTATTAAGACAGATATAATCAACATGGCAATCCCGCAACCTAAAATAAATAAATGAGACGAAATACATAAATTATTCTAATGCTGAAAGAAAACGAGATATAAATAGTTAAATTCGTTTAATTTTCTACAATTACATGTATGTGTACAACCAAATAATTCTTCATAGGAATAATGCTTTAAATGATAATGAATTATCATTCTATCAAATAAACAGAACAAGAATATAATATAACCACACACCGTGTGTAAACTTAATGTACCTTGAAGTGATGGAATAGCTTTCCATACAGACACTGGGCCCTGGCTGGCGAATTGACCCAGAGAGACTTCGAGTAAAAATATTGGAATTCCGGCTAGGCACAGCATTATCAGGTAAGGTATCAAAAAAGCACCTACACGGAGATACGAGACACTTATGCACACAAATGGTTTTTGTAATTATAAAATAAGTCCGCAATAAATCCGTTATTCTTTCCTAACAATTTACAAACGTGCATAAAAGCAGTGTTGTAAAAACACTATATATGTACAGATGTAGTATCTATAACTGCATTTTCTGGATGTTCGCCTCATAAAACCGCATCAAAAGACACTTTATATAAATACGTAAAACTGAAAGGAATATGTTTTTCCGGTATTGAACGCAAAATGAAATTTAAATATACGACTAAGCATGCTACTACGACAAAATTAAACAATTACACACTTTCTTTTACACAGATAAAGTGCAATTATTAAAGAAATATATAAATACTATAATTAGTCATTACTATGAGCAATATACACCAATAAAAATCAAATTTCTATTAATAAAATTCTTCTTAAAATAATACATACTAAATATACTAAAACATATTACAATTTTGCTAAAATTTTATGTTAAAACTGGACAATACATTATGTCTTTAAGAGTAACACATTCTTATAAAGAATAACTGCGTTATAAAATAGAAAAAAAAATCAGGGTAATAACAACTATCGATTTTTTAAAGTATGTTATGTATAAAAATAAACTAAACAAAAATAAATGATCTTCAAACACAATATAGTGCTTTCCGCTTAATGATTAGTTAACTTCGCAAACACAGATAGACACCCTACGAAGGAGGCAAAAGTTATAAATGCTGTTACAGGCGAATTCATGAAGTGATTTTTGTTTCTTATTTTGTAGAGGTTATTGAGCGGTCATCACTTCTGACGAAAAATATGTGTTTTTTTAACTTATCTAAAAAGAGATATATTTACAGTATTGATGACCTAAGACTTTAATTTTATCTTGTTTAACGGAGGATCAATCAACTAATGTTGTGAGCAGTCGTGAAATAAAATGAAACTTTATTTGCCATTTGCACAAGTACAATTATTTATTTATTTATTGCTATTTTTCATCACGCAGCAGAATGTTCTTTCTTACCTCCTCCATTTTGGAAGGCTAGATATGGGAATCGCCAAACGTTACCCAATCCGACTGCGTAGCCAACCATAGAGAGAATGAAATCCAGTTTATTTGACCAGTTTCCCCTGGCTTTGTTCTCATCCCCTTCTTCATCATCATCATCGTCATCCTAAGAAGACAGTTGTTTGACACGTTTAAATTGCTTAGAAGTTTTTTGCATATATGCCCAATTCACTTTCGCTATTCTTTTGAAACAAATTAAACAAATATACTTACAATTATTATTATTATTATTATTATTATTATTATTATTATTCGTTTCACGGTAATTACATTGTGTTCATCAATGGAATACTAGAGGCTAAGTCAAGATGCCACTTAATTTGGGTTAAATTTCCCCAAGGGATTGAACAATAGCCAGAAACCGCATCCTTATGTAATGCATTAGTCCGCAGTGCAACTATCAGCAATAACAATTCCAGAAGAGCATTTTTTTTCAAGGAATTCTTGAGTGGAACAGGAATCCATGAATGTATTCTAAACGAAATATGTAAGACTTACAAACAGCTTACATGTATTACATTGCAACCATCATTCCACGTCAGAAAAACATCACTGTCGCCTGTGCTTGCGCTGCATAGCAATTCTGAAGACATTACTTGTGATGTTTTCTATTCATTCGATCGTCTAATTCTGCATGAAGATGATATCATATATTGCATGCATTTATAACTTTCTTGCACTGTCTCAACCGCATACAATATTTTCCCGCAGGATCTTTTAAATCTTCAAATGGCGTATTTTATGCATCCCTCTCAACAGTAATATTACAAAAAAATGCGCAAATTCTGCGCTACGCAGTTGATGGTTTATCTCTCCAATAGAGAAGATATTCATTTAAAACCACTTACCCGGGTCATAGTGCCAGGTAGAACAGAAGTGTTACCATCTGTCCCCAGTATAACGGTAGTCTGGCTCATGGAGGTCCAGTTGCCTGTGGCGTTATTTTGCTCCACTGTGCACTTCAGAGCACTGTGAACAGATAATGCGTTTGTGCAATGGGAAGGCATCAAAGTGCCATGAACAACTGCAGAGCCATCCGTCTGGGGCAGCGTGGTTCCCGCAGAATCCGTACGGAAGGCAGCGTTAACTGCTGGTACAGGAGCGGCGTTTTTAAACGTCCCGTACTCTTTGTTTCCCTCCATCTCTCCCAGTTTGTTTTCCGCGGGGCAGAAAGTTTTTCTCTCCTTGGTAAGAGGAGGCAGCGGGGCAGGCTGAAGGTTGGACGGGAGATTTTTTGTGTGCTCAGGTTTATTTGCTGTAAGTCCAACATCTCCTTCAGGCTGGGGTAAAGGGTTAAAAGTGGCAGGAATGTTGGCCGGATGCTTGGTCATATTTGATTCCTACGGAATCGAAAAATAAAGATTAGCTTCGAACACAAAGAACTTACCGAAGTAAAAAAAAAAAAAAAAATGAAAAATTAGGATGGCATTCAAGACAAAAAAGGTAAGTATGAAATCGTTTAAAATCGACTAAAAGCCGTTTTTTAACGAACACAGTAATGCAGCGGCACAGTCCCACACCAAAAGGGCGAAATGTGGGTGTTTTGTTAAAATGCCGCTATTTTAGGTGTATATATATGTTTTCCTCGTTTTTAAAACGCGCTCTCCTGCTCGTCGGCTCCGCTTCTTTGGGTTTCAGCTCACGATCGCTCGGTGTTTGCTTCGCGCTTTCGCCATTACAGAAAGATTCTTTAATTTTACGCCCCATTTCCCCTCCTGTCATTCAGCCCGGCGCATTCACTGCATTTTATAGGCAATAGACAAGCTGCTGTGTTCTCTGTGGCAGGCGATCTTAAAGAGAATACCCAGGCAAAACACAAATCATTTACGAGATGCTGGAAATGGCACTGAAACATTCGTCGTTGCACAAAACGGAATTGTGATTTCAGAAAAGTATATTTAGTCAAGAAAAATGTGTCTGTTGCCTGTGATCGTATATAAGGCGGGCTAAATATTCCCTTTAAGGTACCTATATAAGAATACATACATTTAGAAAAACTTTAAAGTGGCACCGGAGTAGGCTGGTCCGAACACTTCCGCAAAGCAAAGTAGAAATGCCCTTAAAATCTAGTAAACATCCATAAATGTATTATAAAAGTTTAGCTGGGGGTAAAGCAAAATGCTGCTGAAGTCAGATGCATGGAGATTTCAGCACCATGGACAGAGCGCGAATTCAGCATCACAATGTATCCGAAATGATAGTAAATTTGCTGAAATATCGAAACATTTGAATAAACTTCTACACATATGAAATACTTAAACACAGTAAACAAACAGTGTACTCACCATATCTCCAGCGGCAAAAAAAAAATAATCGGCCAAAAAGCAGAAAACAGCTGTAAAGAGTATAGACAGACTGAATTTAGCTGTGCCAAGTGCAAAGCTTTCTATATCTCCGTGGGAAAGATCTGGTTTGCGTCAGTGCCTAGAAAGGTGCCCTTCGCATGACATTTTCTTGATAATAAGAGTTTGATAAATCATTAGCCTTGGATTCAGATTTTTAAAGGGACAAGCGCAAGCACGGGCTAGCTGTCACTCATCGTCATTGACCGTGGACTGATTCATTTGTACTTGATTAATTAACTGGTCTTGACGGAATATAGGTAGGTGTACACCATTGGTTAGAAATTATTTACAGGCACAGTAATGTGAATTTTACTTTCTTAAAGCCCGATTCCTCGTTATGATCAGAAGACCGTTCTTTTTATTCATGGTGTGTTCCTCGGACAGCTTCAAGCATTCCTCAGTTTATTTCGTCAGTGGCTAGTAGTTTATTAGTTTATATGAGGCTATGCCTAGCATTTTTATTTTAGTGTAAATGCTGTGACAGTAGGAGAATACACGCAAAATAAGGTATTCGATTTTACTGTAAAAGACAATATCTATATATTGTAAGTTTTACAGGAAAAATATTTCAAAATATCAGTTTTGATTCTTTCGTGTAGCAGGGGGTAGCTCATTACCATCACTGAATAAATATTATGGGTAATTATTAGGATTTTACAACGGGGAAACATACAAACTCAGGACAACAGCACAAAGTTAGAGTTAGGTGAGACGGACATTTAAAGCCACCCAGCATGCAGTGATAAGCTATATTTTTACGCAAGTTAATAAAGGCGTGACGTGAATGACCGATTGTATGTATATGTTATGCACACATGTATACGGTCAGCCAGTTTGATTTGGACTTATGTCTTGAGATCTATATCATCAGCTTAATTTACTTTACAATTAGTTGAACTATTAATCAAATATAGACTGATATATATATAGCATGACAATTAAAGCAGTTTTCACCAACGTGAACGCACAACCACATTGCAAGTCACTGATAATGTCCGATTATCACCCAGAACGAACGCAGTAACAGCATCGCCATAAATCTGCTAGCAGGCTTGATAAACCTCTCCGCAGTAAATTAGCTGGCCACTTCAGTCTTAATTACTTTGTCAACGAAGAATAATTGTAATTGATTTCTGCTCCTCTCACAGCCACTGCAGCAGGCAGAGAAACTGAGCGACTTCAGCGGTGTTGCTCAGGGGCACCGCTATAATGCGTATTAGGTGAGTAAACTATTCGTTCAATTCACTGAGAACAGTAATAGTTTGAAAAGGATGCAAATAAAAATCTATTTAAATCCAAGAGATTCATCTTCTGACTGAAGGACGTAATGCGTCAAAACACGTTTTACGTCAGCCGGCTCGGTTAGGAGTTTCCTGACGCACCGGCTCGTTTGACGCATTTAAAGCAGAGCCATGAACATTTTGAACACTTGGAAAAACTTTACTTTTTTGCGATTTTTTTTTAAATCTAGGCATATATTTCTGACCGGTATACAACATGTGATCTCGTTCTTAACCTACCTTGACCCAAGATAATCCCAGCGATTGCAAAGGCTTTAATTATTCCCGCCACGGGTAATTAATTTATCACTTTGCCGTTATTCTGACACAAGTGCGATAAGAACAAAGGAGACCGGAATACAATGGATATGACTTACCGAAGGTCACCAAAAATAACAACTAACATCATAATACACATACAAATTAAGAGGTTCAGAAATTGTGAAAAAGAGAAAAGCTACGTTAAATCAGTTTATTCTTGAAAATATATAAATCATGATACTGATAAGAATGCACCGACAAAGTAAAACGTTTCTTACTGTCAGCAGACTACTCAACGATGCGGTTCTCATTTTGTCAGCGTTTTTGATCTTTGCCTGAAGCAGACGGAGGTCCTGCAGAACGTGCGCTCATACGGATAATCCGCCTCTTGCCTGCAAACCTCATGTAAATGTCGCCTTTAGATTTTTTTCCCCATTCAATTTTAAGGATTTTATACAAACTCCACCATCTAAACATATAAGCAACACTTGTGGCAGTAGAAGATAAAAACTAGGGGGGAAAAAAAGGGGGAAAAATACTTTCATTCCAAATTTTAAGTCAGGAGTAATGATAAAATGCCTACAGTAAGGGTGGTAAGGGGCTGAATGTTTCTCATTTAATAGGAATGAGAAGAGCTATGTTTGAACTCACTCACAACGGAAGTCTAGGAGGAGAATTCATTTCGAGAAAAAATCAAACGTGACCAAGATGGTTCAGCACTCATTTATTACCAGAACACTGCAACCATGGGAGTGGCACAACTTGTAATTCATTTTGTCTTTGCTGTGAAACTGGCACGCCAAATGAAAGCAGCTGAGCACACGGAGGAAAAAGAGAACGTAGCTAGAGCATGATGGTGACCGTAATTCGCCATTCAGTTACAGCCGGTGTTCAGGAGCCCGTTAAACAAGACCCTTCCAAAAATAACTACACATTGCTGCAAAAACATCCTCCAACTTTATTTTTTTCTACAGATAACTCATGTTCAACGAGGTGTTCCCCAGACACTGGAATTAAGAAGGCGTGCCTGAACACATGTCTGGAACGAGGGTGAACTTCATTGGAGACTGTAGGTCTGTTTCATGTTACTGAGGGTGATGGTGACGAGCAGGGAGCGAGGGTCCTTCCTGTTCTTGCGAACAGTTATTCTCCCCTGCAGTTCCTCACCTGCAGAATGGAGAAGCAATAAGACATCACAGGTCTCAGATACTTCGGGCAGTACAAAAGGCACGGTCTTACGAAATCAGGCAGACATCAAAAAACAAGCCAATAACACACTTAAACTCTTTATGTGGTTCTCCTGGACTAGCTGCCTCGCCTCGCAAACGATTCTTATCACATCCTGGATGGTCCAGCCTTGCAAATGTTTCTCAGCACCGCTGCCACCAGAGAGCCACATTTTTGAGAGAAAAGAAAAAAGTGTATAAACCACAGTGAAGACTTCAGAATTTAAGAGATTTATGGAATCGTGTCTTTGAAAACCCAAAGCTTTATGGCTGCCCATATTCAGATATAGCAACGATATTAATCTTGTGTCCTGCCTGTGTTTTGACCCTTGAGAAGAAATGCTCCACCTTGCACGCTAAACATTACTGACATGCAACGATTTCTGTGTAGCCCACAAACATACGTACACCAAAATTTCCAGATGGCACTTAGTCGCAGATATGATTACAGTAGAGGCAACACACATTTCGCCCGGGAGATAATGCAGCAGATAATTAGTTTGATTTACTGCACGTGTGACTGCCAGGGTAAATTAATGCTTACCCAGTCAGCAAACAAGCATCCCCCCCACCCCCGCAGTTCTGTTATCTGATAGTTGGCTGTACACGCATGACAAAGCAGCTCTGACTAAGGCACTCGATTCCCCTTGTTTGTTGAGAGACCTACGTAGAGTACTTCCTGTCTAGCATCACCACACAAAGAGGAGCTCTTCCCCTACTAGTATACAGAGGGAGCTTGGATTCCAGTCTTTACCACTGGGGTGCAGCCATGCATGCATTTGCACAAGCAGAATCAACACTATTGTGCTTGCAGCAAGCACAGCAATGCTGCTGAGAAAAACGTGTTTCAAAGAGAACTACACAACTATATGTTGATTCTGTTTGTGTTTTAGGCTTGATTCAGAAATGGAGGCCAGACTTTCCCTAAACTTTCAGCTTTTTCCACAGCTACAATGGAGATTTCCATTGTTCATTCCGGTGACTTTATAATTTGTCCCTTTCTTCAATTTGCAAAATCAGTCACCCAAGTCTTTAAAAAAAAAAAAAAAAAAAAACAGCAGAGAGGAATAAACCTTATTCATCAGGAATGTAAAAACGGCACCCACATATTTTGCGTAATGAGAATTTTATGAAAACGTGCTCCAGTGCATTCAGCCAGAATAGCATATTTATTAATGATTTTGCAACATTCTGGCAAAATGCCCTGCTAATATTTCATTGTCTAAAACAACAAGACCTATTTTGATGGATCAATAAAACGCCCTGGCCACTACTAATAAAAACACTTCTGGGTGAGGCACACATTTCAGTAGCTAGACACTGAATTCCCGTCCAAATTTGATCTGGTGGACTATACAGGGTGTTTGCCATGCAAAACTTAAGCAACCGCTATTAGCATTGATAAATGACCTTCCCGCCCAATTCATCATCGCACATGACTTTGTATAATATAAACATATTTCCTTTTAGTAAGGCATGCATATGTTTAAAACAAAAAAACATTAAGATTAATTCAGTTCCCCCATAACATGACTGCAAACCCCATTTATAAACTCAGCTTGACCTGACATTGTAGACACGGTAGGAAGAGAAAAACTAAACATATACCATCTTTTCAATTTGATATGCAAAGACAAGCTATTAACTTTGGGTTCCCGTGACCAAATTATTATTACTACAAGAGTTCAGTTAATAGGTCTAGGTACTACGTACAGGCTCTAAAGTGCAACTACGCAAATGCAGTTTCTTTAAAGTGGCTTCACAACTCATGTGGGTCTTCATGTCATGAGAAGCCTGAATGTTTCTAATATACTGAACTTTTCAAGTCAAAGCTACTCTGACCAAGAGGCATGCTTAACATTTGACATTGTTTTGCACACCATGGCTCAATTTCTCCTTTTTTTTTTTTCTTTCTTACAAAAACAAGAATGTGTAAATGAACCTAAGAAGCTTTAAGGGTATTATAGCACAATTGCATAATCACTGAATCAAATCATTCATTCAACTAGTATATTTCCCATAATTACTAATCCCATGGTACTGCTATAAAATTTCATAGTTCACATTATAATTAAAAACAATTTTCAGAACCTTCTTACAGCATGCAAAAAAATCAATTAAAAAAAAAATCAATCAATCAAAAACTTAGTCCATCAGTTTTTGGTAAGGTTTTACGGTATTTCACTGCGTTAAAGACAAAGGCCATGCTTCCTTCATCCCCTTGGGGAAACAGTTCCATTTTTGCTTATGCTGTCTTGCTTTCTATATACTGATGAGAGCAGGTTTTGGGGTCTGACTGCAGGGTCAGCCAACATCCAAAGCCCCAAGAGCAAATGGGGTTATGAGCCCAGCTCAATTGCCCAACAGGTGACGCGGTCACTCAGGCAGCTCTGGGGTTCAAACCAGCAACTTTCCAGACATGAGCACAGATGCCAAATCCTGCAGAGCCACACTGTGCCCCAGCACTGTCATTCAAAACCACTTTTATCATTCAGAAGTTCTATGTTTAAGACCATCTTCGAGAAACTCCCATTCTTCCCTGATCTAACCACTACCAACTACACAGACTTGCATGACTAGTTTAACTTCTTAAAATCATGTGGAGTGAAAAAGTGACCCAAGCTAAAAAGGTTTAACTGAAACTTAATCTTAGGTATGAGAATGTATCACATGAAAGCTTGTTTTATCCATATAACCTACATTCTCCTATAAGAAGTATAAGCATGCAGCAGAGGCATTAGTGAGTGTAGGAAAATGAGAGGGAGTGGCTCTCCTACAGCAACAGGATTCAGAGAGTGCAGCTGCACAGTACAATGGAACATTAGCGTTGTAAAGTAAGAGAACTGAACATCCCTGCGAAACCACAAAGCAACCAATTAGCAACGTTTTGGTGCACATGATAAACAGTAAGTCTGAAAGCCAAAAACAATACAGTTATAGAAATCAGTATAAAAGTAGGAGTGGAGTCAGACTGACGAAACGTCACTGGCCTGTCTGTCTGCCTGCCTGCCTGCCTGCCTGTCTGTCTGTCTGTCTGTCTGTCTCAAGCAAGAATAAAGATTAGCAGAATCTCTGGGTCTCTTCAGCTCTTTGTGTTGTATCCATAATCGATACCAAAGAATTCAACAAAACGAGGGGGGAAAAATAACATCTGAAGGTGACATAAAAATGAACAGAAATCTTTAACATAAAATTCATATCCTTTAATGTTAAAAGAAAAATAAAACATATTTGTTGTTGTTGCTGTTTATTCTTAATGAAAGGATTTGGGCAAAGCGTTGCGGAAATAGGAGTATGGAAAAATGACTTCCTGACAAACACTCCTCATCACATCTGCACAACTCTCCACATGACCAACTCAAATAATTCTGGCAAAATTAGCAGGCTATGAAATTAGCCAGCATCCATTTAATGCACTTAAAATTACCACTGCAGGGCCGTGTGGATGTATATGTGTCCAAGGGTGGATGAAGCAAACCCAGCCCATCCATCACTGTCACATGGCCCAGGGCATGAATGATAAGTGCAGGGTCCAGTACTCAAGCAGCACACCACAGGCCCAGCCCCACCAAGCCCACCCAACAGACCACGATCCACATTCAAGGATCATTTCATTACCATCTGGAATAATTCAACGGTATGTAGGAATACTGCAGTGCTGTAAAAAAGCATGGCAATGCAGCACCTCTGCCACTGGGGACACTGTTTTTCCTGTATATACATAAAGATGGCTTGCTGTGCTAAACAGGCTCTAAGGTGACAATTCTGTCATTTTGGGAACCAGCCACAATGACCTTTTCGTTGGTTACATGCACACTTGTCCAGGAGATTTATGGCATGGGGCAGGTTCAGAGGACACAGCTGACCTCCACAAAGAGACTTCTGCCATATGCAAGCATGCCCTTGTCACAGTTCTTATCCATTTGAATTCAGCAAACTGGCAAAAACCCATTACAGTTGTCCATTACTGTAAATACATGCACCAACTCACGCTGGACTGTAAATAATACTGATGAGACAAATGAGGCTTCAAAACCCATGGTGGGTGGGAGTATCCCTAACTAACCAATCAACAGTGATGCAAAATGCGGTTTTAAAACCCATGGTGGATGGGAGTATCCGGAACTAAACAATCAATGCTGGTACTAAATGAGGCTTCAAAACCCATGGTGGATGGGAGTATCCTAAACTGAACAATGACTATTGCTGGCATTGATTGGTCATTTGCAATACTCCCACCCACCAGGGGTTTTGAAGCCTCATTTTTCCCCATCACTAGTACATAATCCCGAGCGGACAAAGGTCAGGGAAAGATATAACTCTTGAAAGCTTTTTTCCACCCATACATTTGCAGCTTACAGCAATAAGCACAAAAAATTGGTTCTCCAAACTTACTAAACTTCTAAACAAAAAATCTTTCCACCTGCCATCTTGTTCCAGTCTTGGAACTCAAAAATGACATAAGCATACATCTTATTGGTCGGTCCTGAATTAAATAAAAAATAACTACGACTGACAGACATTCATTCATTATAAATCAGCCTATTTGATCCAAGTTGTTCTGAACCCACCCCATCCCACTTCAGCCAATGGAAACCCAAATGCAAAGCAAGTTACCTTTGCAATGAGTAGATTTGTCTTCTGCCAAGAGGCAAACCAGTCAGTCTCCATTACCAGCTGGGTAGACCCAATCCCCAGTTCTCAGAGCCACAGATCACTGCATCAGCTGGCAGGATGGTGGTGAGTAACCAGCAGAGGGTGTTAAAATGTAATCGCGTGATAACACTTCAAAAGAGGCCATGGAATCAGCACAGTGTTGGGTTAGAGAACTGAAACTCTGTAAGGAGGTGACTCAGTACCATGTCTCAGGTTTTACTGCCACCCCCTTGGCCGGGGCTCCTTTCATCTTTTTTTAAGCTTCTTCAGTTTTTATCTATTGCATGCCTTTGCATGTATGTCCAGGTAATGACACTTGACCACGAGATTAAGTAGTTTGAAATTATCATGACCTGGGCACTATATTTGCAAAATCTTAAGGTTTGCATTGCTTTTTTCCAGCTTTAAGTAACTAAATTAACTATGTTATGCATTTGGTGTGACTTCTCACTGGCACAACATGTAAACTCTTGTAATATATCATGGTGCTTGCAACCCCTGCACAATTGTCTTATCGCTGCCACCCACCCCAAACAACTTTACAATTTTCTCATCGACTCTCGATGTAACGGCAGAAAAAAATTAGGAACAACTGATCTTACACTCGCCACAATCCTTTACCGGGCAAGTTGTAGAAGGATGGACTCGACATTCTGATCCATGAAATGAAAATTTTACAATAACCTGTGCACATTGTTTTAAAATAACGTAATTGGAATTCAGTTTTTTCTACCCTCTCATACTGAGAGATGCTGTACTTGACGGCTTAAGGTTAGAGAATGTATTAAATTTGCATTACGACCTCAACATAAGGAGGAACGACAGCTGAAGATGAGCTTGTGCAAGGCCAGAGGCTTAAATCAAACACTCTCTCCCATTCTGACAGATTTTCATACCAGTGCAGATCTGAAACAGTGATAGTACACAATTGCTGAGTCCAGAGTAAAAGCTTTCGAACCAGAACCACAGCTGAACTAAACCAACAAGGACCATTTAGCCATTCCATCACATCAGAATGGTGAGCATATTCACCAGATCTCTTCAGAAACTCTTCCCATTTGACAAACGTGTTGCCTTATAGCTTCAAGGCAACAGAGGCGGACTCCCAATTTAAAAGTACCACTTAAAACCCACAGTTATCAACATGTGTACTCCAAGTACTGACAAGCTTGCAAAGTGACTGTTGATAGTTCATCTGTTTATTAAAAAAAATGTATTCAAGAGTCATTTTTAAAACCAGTTTACATTACTGTTCAGGTCAACGCTGCAATTCTGATTCCAAATCACAGGCTGATTTAAGAGATGCACAGAAAGGGTCAGAGAATGCTGTTGGATGACTGAGTGTTAGAGGTGGTGGATGAAAGCTGGCAAGTCTCTTCAACCCCCAACCCCCACACACCCCCACACACACACACACACACACACACACACACACACACACACACACACACACACACACACACACACACACACACACCTGTTATGTCTGTCGGGCAGGTACATCACAACATACGGCACTTACTGCCTGTTGGAGTGTGTATCCACAGTTCCCTGACCAGCGGCACTTTAGGACAGTAATCAGTAATAAACAACCAAAATTTTAATTTCAAATACCACAGGAGAGGGTAAAACAAGTCATAGACAGATAATCCTGGATAGCCATTGATCCTCCACCTCGTTCTGCACAGACCGGAGACGGTGTTCTGAATGTTAAGGTGGAAAAAAAGACATTATGAGATACCTGCTTAGCACCTTGTTCAAAGGTACCAGATGCAGTAGTTCAGAGGAGTCACGTCAGAATGGGAGAGTTAGTCTGTAAAGTCGCAGTTAATCGACATCTCTACCCTCACGTATGGTCATGAGCTTTGTGTAATGACTAAAACAACAGCAAAGTAAGTAGCCAAAATGAGGTTTCCCCTTAGGGTTGCCAGACAGGGCAAGGAGTCTGGATATCCAGAGGGATCTCAAAAGATAGCTGCTGCTCCTTCAGATCAAGAGGATCCAGCTAAGGTGGATCTGGCATCTCATGAGGATGCCACCTGGACGGCTCCCAGAGGTGCTATTCTAGGCATCGGCCACTGGCATATGCCCTTTGGGATAGACCCAGGATTTGATCTCCCAAATGGCCTGGAAATGTCTTGGAATCCCCCCCCAAGTGAGCTGTAGTCTGTGGTGATGGAAAGAGACGTCTGGTCCGGTCTGTTCAGCATGCTATCACTGTGACCTTCACTGTGACTGCCATGCATGCTGGTTTCATGCCCAGTTTCTAAAGCTTGTAACCTGCCCAGGTGTGGGACATTACCGAGAAGTGTACCCCAGGAGCACCACAACTCTTAAAGGTGTTTAGTTATTTTTTCCGAATATGGTTGCTTTCCACAGACCATGTTATATTAAACCTAGTGAGACATGACTATGCAAATTTGTGTGGCTAGAAAAACATCCATCTGTAACAACACTACTCTTCATTTAAATGACTACAAATACACACAGCACTAAGTCCTTGTACCTGAAAAAAAGAAAAACACATGACCTACCAAATCTCACCACACTGGAACTTAGATGGTTATGCAATGCTATCTTTATAGACAACATTTATCACCTGGCCTTACAAATGACTTTGGGCACCAAGGTCCTTCATCTCATTTACAGCTGTGGACTTTGTGGACTATCGCAGACGTGCACGGGACAGGTGGGCCCTGGACAAAGCCAACACACTTAATCTGCTGGCCCATCAGACTTCAGAATTTCATTATGATAAATCCAACAGCATGAAGGCTATTGTTATAGACCAGCACACGGGCCACTTGGGCCATGCCTACCAGCCGATTTATTTATTGACTCTGGACAAGATCCTATAGAATGGAGTGTTCTTTCCTAATCACCTTCAAATAAGGATATAGTTGCAGCATAAACAAATAAACCAAAAAAAAATTCAATTTTTTTTATTAGGGAACACACTCTGTTACTGTTCTTAAAATAACTGAATAGATCAAAAGACTGGGTAACAAAATGCAAGCACAAACCTGACTGTACTTGAATGGGTTTCTCCAGGAGGAATACGGTCTGTTTCCAGTGGGTTTTTGTACTGCGGGGGCCTGTAGAAAACATGACCTGCAAATCAAAGTAGTCTATTTCAATCTGGAAGAAAGCAGCAAATGACAAATGACCATTTTGTAGAAAACTGCCATCCGATCGTACGGAGTGGATAAAACACTTATGTCAGCATATAGGCAGTATGCGAGGGACCTGCTCTGAAATGGCTCTGGGGACACTGCATCATCAACGCCCCCGTTAAACAACATGCTCTCGCTTACCTTGTTGGAACAGTTCTTGCCGAAGAAAACGTCAAAATACCCAGCTAAAGCCTAAAACAAGGAGGAGGTAATCATGAAAATATGACCTAACAATTAAATCCTCCTATAACACTCAAAATCAAGCACTTCTGTACGGTCAAAATTACAGGGTATGAAAGGCCAATTAATTTAACACACGCATACTTAAAACACCCAGACACCATAATGAACATGGTACTATGAACTTACATTTAATTGTCAGATGGGGGAATTAAGGAAGGCCATTCTCGCTGAAAACCTCAAAACGTTCTTCAAAACTACGCTACACCTACTTTACAGGAAGGGTCTGGCTCCACCACATTAATCAATGGCAGATTTTTCCACTCACTCCTAAAAATCATTATGTTGCGTACCCTAAGTCCCAATGCAGGCCACAACGTGCTGACAAAGTACTTTTAAAAAATAATACTAAGAAGAAGAAAAAAAAACTAAGAAAAAAAAAATTGACATCCTTAATGTCTGTACTTCTATCATCACAGAATAAATGGCCCACTTTACAAATTTTCCTCATACACACACACGTGCCTCAAGGTACTTTTATTTTAAACAGAAATATAGCTGGGGGGGGGGAGCCTGAAAGAACACATGTAACACAAGCTTGAGAGCTGCCTTTCAAATTTAGTCAGAGTAGAAACAGCCTATTGTACCCGTGAAGAGGAGCGACTCTATCAATCACAAGAGCACGCTTGTACTGGCAATGATGCAGAACTAATAGCTTTTAATCCTGACACAGCTGACAACACAGAGGCAGCCCATTCCAGACAAAGAGAACAATAATCAATGGATAGACTCTCAAACCTTCACCATTCCCATCCATGGAAGACAGGAATGAAAAAGAAGGAAGCAGACGAACTTAATTAGCATTTCTACACATTGCGAGAATCAAACACATTCTGCGAGGGACGTTCGCATTGTCCAATGAAAGGACTGCAAATTCACAGCTCAAGAGACATCTCCTTCAAACATTTCACTCTAGCTTGAACTGTACATCCTGAAAACACTCACCTCAAATTATTTAGCTGACAAATCTAGAACACATTGTTTGCCTTGTAATAAGTGACAAGGACTTGCATTCCATACTCTCCACATAATTGCAGAAAAATTCAAATGTGCTATAAAATCCTTTTTTTTTTTTTACACTTGGTTTGTACTCTGTGTAGCTGGTAATGGACTCTAATGAACTCCAACACTGCAGATTTGCATGTATGTTCATCTGTCTGTGTTTTTTTTTTTTTTTTTTTTTTTTGGGGGTGGGGCTGGTGTCCCTAATAACTGTCACGCCAGTTCCCCGTGTCCCGCAAGCTCCTCCAACACGAGGGGACAAATCAACCTTTATTGGTACAGACAGTTGAGAGTGGAAAAGCCACTGAAAGGAAAATTGAAAAACCATGTCAAGCGAATGCAATTATGGACTTTAATAATCATTACAAAACATTTAGTGGACTCGTAATTAAAAAAAAAAGCCCTCTGTGTATCTGCTAAGCAGTTTCGCTTAACGCATTTTTAAAAATCACCTTCCCCCACATACAGAAACACACAGCCCTATAGAGAAACACACACAGTCACTGGAAGAGGAGGGGGAAAAAAAAAAGTCATTGTCACTATCCAATGAAGACAGAAAATTAATAGAAATTTGTAATTTAAGCATCGGGATAAAAATTAAAGTGGGCCCTGCTGATGTCTCTGTGACGTGTGCCATGGGGGGGGACAGATTTTTAATGGGATTCTATATCACCAAATGAGTCATTTAAATCCTGCTTCCTGAAAAATGACCACAAACTGAAGGCAATGAATGCCTGTAGTCGTAAATATGCCCAGCGGCCCCTGTAGAGGAAGCGTTGGCTAAGGGTATCCACAGCGGCAAGATGATTAAAGTGTGGCCCTAAAAATAGTCTTACTGACTACACAAACCGCACCATACAGGGACATCCACATCCCATATCCCAGACTGATGATAATGACAAACATCAGCCATACAGGAATTTAAATAAAAAAAAAAAAAAAAAACACACCTATCAGCAATGAAATTGATTATTCTGCAGAAAATGTGTTATACTTAGAATTAAGATGTGTTATACTGGTTTTAAGTTCATTTAACAGCAGATCTATTAATCTTAACAGCAGCAATAACAAAAAAAGACAAATGCCACTTTTAATGTCTTTACATTTCCTGGAATTAATAATAAACCCCAACACTACACCATTCTGCTACAGTAATGCAGCAAGTTCACATCCTCTGTCTACAGGAGTGTCTGCCAATGAGACAATAAAAAAAAAAACATGCACCATTATTTTCATTAAAACACCTAGAATATGCCAGCGATAAATAATGAAGCCACATTTCAGAAGCTTACAAAGGCGTGAATGGAGCCAAAAAAAAAAAAGACCAGTGTTACTAGAGTGGAGGAAAATTAATAATAATCATCACCGCTTACATCAGCTGGGAGTAATTCATCATTTTTTCCTTTTACTGGTATCGTGTTGGAGCAGCGTGTGGCTGAGCCAGATACATTTATGCAGCTGGCCACAGAAGTGGGCGGGTAATGTGCTTTTGATGGGCTTTATTCAAGCATGGAGACACCGCGGTCACACGCCTCATGGGAGGGTGCGAGGGCTGCCACAGGACGACGCATCGCTAACTACGCACTGGCTTCAATTGTGATAGCACAGCCCAGCCAAGGAACACCACAACGATGAAATTCACTCTCGGACTAAGGTTTCTATTAAATGATTATGCCTGTTTATTGTTTCTTTAATAATATAGTGGTCTTCCAGTGGCAGTACTTTCAATTTATCCTTTAGCGCATTCCGATGAATGAGTGCCCAGAGATTGAGGAGAGTGTAGGAGGAGACTCAAGGATTCTTAAAAGTCATACAGCTCGTAATGCCGAGCTCTAGTGCGGGGAACAGTCGGGTCAGGTTCCGGGGTGTAGCGGAGTGCCGTCTTTGCAGGAGGATGAGTTATGCAACGGCGATCATTTGTTCCATATCTGCAGAATAAAAATGCGGGCTGCACAATTCATTTAATGCAAGGTTGGCTAGACTAATATGATGAATGGCATGTCAGTCGCCACGAGGAAGCATGCGTTCAATCACCGAGGCGGGAGAATATCCACCAGTACAATAACAGCGGCCCCGCGTGATGCAGCGTGAAACAGCCGGCGGCACTATGGCCCTGCCGGCGTTTATCAACATTATTCTGCAAGTACACAGAAGGCGCACTGGAAGTCACACATTTCATGCTTTACCTCCGTTCAGCTCAAGTATAGTTATGGAAGAATCGCTGTGTAAAAGCATAGGGAAGGGGTGTTTCCTATTACTGGACAGGAAGAGAAAAGCGAATGCTATCTCAGTCACCATTACATGTAAGGCATAGCCGGCAGCTGAAGGGTCAGGTGCGGAATAAGCTCAGATCGATCAAATCATTAACGATAGCCAGCTTGGGCACTCTCCGAACAGCACGTCAACCTACATTTCTCATACGTTCTGCTCCAGACCAGCCACTAAATGTTCTGGAATTCCTGAAATAGTATTTTAAGGTTCACTTTCAATACAAATCAGACGTCATTTTAAAAACCCGCCCCAATATTCTGCATCATCCACACCTGAGGTCTGCTATCAATCAAGCAGGCGTTCAATTCATCTGAAGTTCAGAATGACCCATCTCTGACAATATCCCCAGTCATTTATCAAGAAACCTGTTGTTGGTCTTTTTATCTGACAATCTTGATTACGTGGAGAGATACTCTGGGGGGGGGGGGGGTAGAGGTACTGACTTACTGTGCACTGTGTGCTGTCAGTTATCTTTAAGGAGAAGTCTGTGCTAAACTCCAGTTCCGAGATGCTCACTGTGTTGCAATCAATTGTCTGTCAAAGCAAAAGCAACATATAAGACAATACGTATGAACACACAAATTCATTAACAACAGTTTTTTTAAGTTTGGTTTCAGATAATTGTGACGTCCCCATCCCAAGCACTGACAGAAAATAATTAGGCATCACAAAAACACAAACACACAGAGAATCACTGGCAACATATTTTTTCCCTCTTAAAAGTCTGGAGTGCCCAGTGGGGAATGCAATTTCCATTTTCAACAGCTTCAGAGTCAATAATCCCAACATTCTGCATCAATGGCACAAAAAACATCCCTTAATCTATAGAGAGAAATTGAACATTTTTCACCAAGGGTTAAAAAAAAATAAAAAAATAAAGGTATTGATCTGAAATTCAGATGCCATTACTTCCTGTCTGTAGGTGATTCATCACCACTGGGAGATTAGATGAAACTCGTTATTAAATGCAATGAAGGTACAGTTCAGGGTGCCATACTTAAGAAACGGAAGTAACAAAAAACGAGGTCACGCTCATGGGTAACTTTCATAACAAAAAGGAATGCTCAAAACTCACTGGGCAGCCCAGTCTTAAGCAATCGACACATCTTTGGGTCACTGGCACCAAAGGTTTGGTTAACCGCAATTAACGCCTTTATATTCAAATTGATCTTTTTAGTAAAGTAAGGAGCAAAAAAATGGAGGATGTTGACAGCCATCCCACCATAGTCAAATAAAAAAAAAAAAGCATATTTGATTCGATAAGGTGACATGCAAATTTACATATTTCTGGAAGTTATGTACAAGCTCATTAAACAGGCAGTATAATGAAATATTATAAGCACTGTACTTGAACCATAGTTAAAACGCTGTGTTGTACATCCAGTAATAAACACTATTAATATCAGGCCTCAGATCATGGCGATTATTAAAGCTGGCTTTCCACTGACAAGTGGGATGTCAGTTATGTTTGTCAGTAGCCTTGCAGCTTCATGTAGCCGCAGGGAGAGAAATAATGAAGTTTACTAAGGAAGAACTTAAACAAGAATTAGAACAATCAATCAGAGCCTCTGTGGCACAGTTCTGCCTGTAGGTGTTTATCGCCACGTAGCTCGGCAGAGTGTCGGAGCCCCTGCTGGCAGTACGGCAAAGCACAGATCTCCATTTTTGGAAGATGGGTTTTGAAGGGTAGCAAGACTGCTCAAGATTCACAGAGCTGGGCTAGGAGCCAAAACAGGGTCCGGTTCCTCACGTTGCTCATTCGGAATAATTTACCAGAAATGTCAAATGAGTTGCTGAGTCATCAGATTTCTTACTGAATCCAGGAAGAAAAAAAAATATATAGCGCGACCATATGTTCAAATTCAATAGCAAGCTGATCCTGTCATTTACTGTTAACAAACAAATAAATAAACAGGCAAGTAAATTCGCAGCGCACATGAAACAAGATGATGGAAGGCAGCGTTAACATGACAGCAGCTGTTTGTCATATCATACCTGGATAACCGCTGGTGCCGAGATGAGTGCCTCAGGCTTCAGCACTTCAACCAAGGCCTCTGGCAGCACGGCCTTCTTCATGCAAGCCATCCTGAACCCATACACATCGTCCCAGAACGCCAGGCGCTCCTGGTGTGCCTGTAGATCCCCCACTGCCACCAGGCTGATGGTGCAGCAGTCGGGGTACACTGAAATAAGGACAGCAGATGAAAATGGCCCATTAACCGTATCCCCCCCCCCAAAAAAAGTCACAAATAGCATAAGACTGCTGAGTGGGCTGTTTTTCCGTGATGGTGACATCCCACAGGGACAGCGTTTATTTCGCAGTTTAATATAAATTTGTCAAGCCACAGGTCAAAGCCTCCCTTTACTGGCTGAAGGTCACGTGTTTATTATTAGGCTGTGGTGGGTCATTGATATTATAAGTGGGTCATTATTTTTTCCTAGATACAAAGGGGGGAAAAAAAAAATTCAACAACCCACCCCACAAACTTTCCTGAAAAGCATAGACCCGCTGAGGCGGCCAAACATCACGATATTCTTTACACATCGATATTACGGTGGTACCTCCCATGGGCGTGGTCACAAAGAAGCACTGTATAGTCAAAAGTATGTGAACACTCCTATTAATTAGTGGAATTAGCTAATTAGCCTCAGCCATTATTGACACAGGTGTATAGCTAAACATACGCTCATGAAATCTGCAGCACCACACACTGGCTGTAGGATGGGCAGTATCGAAGAGGTCAGTGACCTGTACCACGGCACCAGCATAGGATGCCACCATTCTGAGTCTGTCAAATTTCTGCCATGGTCAACTGCAGGTGAAGTGACTGTGAAGTGGAAACATCTAGAAGCATCAAGAGTTCTGTTGTGATTTGGCAGACCACGCAAACGGAAAGGGACCTGAGCACCCAATATCAATATCCAGACTAATTAATGCTGTTTTGTATGGCTAAAAGGCAACAAACCCCAAAAATATTCTACCATCTAACTTTTCCAGAAAAGCAGAAGCTATTATAGCAGCAAAGGGAGGACCGCCTTCCTGTTTCTATCCTTGGTTTCAAAATGAGATGTTGCTCAGTCACGTGTGCCCATACTTCTGGCTATAAAGTGTACGTACGAGTGAGTACCCTCTATAAAGTGTACGTACGAGTGAGTACCCCCTATAAAGTGTACGTACGACTGAGTACCCTCTATAAAGTGTACGTACGAGTGATGAGTATCCTCTAATCCCTTGAATATCACATTTACAGCTTTCCTTGCTGGACGTTCAACTCAGAAGTTAGCCTATTATAATACAAAACACTGACATTAGCAGACCGTTAAAGGTGACATTAATGCACTGCAGGTAATACTGAGAGACCAGTAGGAACTCAGGACAAACTTGTTTTATATCAACTAAGTGCCCCCGGCCTTATGACAGGGGTGAGTTTACTGAAGGGTAAAGTGCATCTTAAGCTCAGCAAGGGTGCATAAGACTGATCCTTGATATTACCATAAAATAAACATTTTACACTTTGAAATCATATTCATAAAAAAATACAGCCACACATACACGGTTTTCAAATAGCTTAGAACCCCATAAGCAAAATGCATTAACATTACGCAACGCTCCAAAGCAATCTGATTGGCTGTAAAATAACTACCACATTAGAAAACTCAAATGAAGTCCCATTTGAAATATTCAAACAGTGTTTTTCAGAGTCATTAATTCACATTTGATGCGGCTAAATCAGAATTGCTCCCAGCCAGTGCTTTTCCCTGTTGAGGTCTCCAGAGTGAGATATTCTCTCTCTCTCTCTCTCTCTCTCTCTCTCACACACACACACACACACACACACACACACACGTTTCCAACAGATGAAGTGCGTGTTTACAGTCACACTAACATGGAAACCACAGAAATAAACCTGCAGGCCTATCCAATTAGCAGCCAGCTGGTAAAATATTTGCACAGCCAGCAATAATCTGACGGCTTGAGACAACTGTGAGGATGCAACATGTAAGGGCGGAAATGGCGGACAGCAGATGCAGGAGACACTATTAATGGGCTTATAGAGACATTTTTACCCTTTTAGAAGCTAAAGCGGTTCCCAGCATGAGCACCAACAAACAATTAGCACTTCTGGATTTTTCCAGTGACCCAAAGAAACACCTTCCCTTCTGAGATTCGCGCTACCCTCACTGCCCTGCCTCTGCACTGCAGGTAACTTTGCACGGTGGGTATTCTGCAGCAAAGCCACCATGGCTGATGCATATGCATGCTGGCTCCTTTGTATTATCCCCACATTCTGCCAGGCCTTGATCTGCTAGACTTCACACTGGAGGACTCGGGAAATTTAAAAAGCTGAATGCGATGGTACACCTTATTTTGTAGCAGGGGGTTATAATCTGCCAATTATTGCTTTTAACCTGACTTTTTTTTTTTATTAGTGTTATTACTGCCACTAAGTCGTACAAGAAAAAAGAGAAGCCAACCAATCAAAACAATTGCAGGTCTGCTGAAACTGCAAATTAAGACTTCATCTATCAAATAACAATAAAGTGTGGGGCAAGGAATGAAGCCTGAATAAAGCATAGACAGAGGAATGGTTAAGGGGACACTCCGGCGTCAACCCCACATGCCACATACATGTCATTCCTTTTCCCCTCCCCTTTTCCAGACTCCAGTAAGCAATTACATGCAGGCCCAGGTAAGGAGGAGAAATGCTGATTGGGCAGAACGGCTGGGTCCCCATGAGCCCAGTGGGTGGGTGGGAGCATGGCTATGAGATTCATGGCTTTGACATCTGTGTCCTTCTCGACTCGCTGCCCAGGGCCAGTTTGTCATTCCTCCGCGGCTCACGTGGTCGTCCGCGAAGAGGGACAAAGCTTTATCCCCCTGCAATGCCTCAAAAATACTGAGACATTAAAGGATAAAGGGAGGTTAATGCAGGGGGGGAGAGAGAGACAGAGAGAGGTAACAGCCCTCTCAAACCTAAATGAGTAAGAGCAAATGAGCAGGGTATAGCAAAGAAGATGAAAGCCCTACTAGACTGCCGTTAGGAAAAGTCCAGAAACACCGGTAAGCAAAAGAGCTCTACGCATTTGACTGTCTCATGTTCACAGATGCGGCAACCTATCTCAAAGTTCCAGAACAGGATTTCTTCACCACCTCAATATGCTTTTAAAAAGCTACAAAGTTTAGACTGTACGGCCGCATCGACTGCTTCTATGCCGTGCTTATAGCACAATGTTTACTGGCCTCCCGCACACGGCTTCACGTGTCTTCTCGGCACAATCCAACCGCTGCAGCCACCATTCACAGAAGGTGACCTTTCTGCTGTCACTGAACGCCTGTAAAACCAGTGACTCGGAACTACTATGGGGGTCAGGGTCAATTTTTCACCAGTCACTGAAATGAGTCTATAATACGATGCTAAGAATCACATCAGAGGACCTTAAGGATACGAGCAAACAGACATCCATGGATTAGGTGGAAAAGCAAATTAAAATACAGTATATATTTCATAACAGGAAGAGACATACAGTCTTAGGCAGAAAAAGAAAATTATGTTCAAATTATCTTTATGCTGGTGTAAAACTATGACCTTACGTCTGTTACGTAAAAATCATCTCTTCATGTCACCCCAGAATTTTCAGTTAATATCCAGTATATCCAAGCCAATGTTAAGTCCACATACGAGGAGGACGGCTTGTTTGGCTAATCAGTACCTCATAAAATTAACTAGAATTAACTAATGAAGGTGACCTGTTAAATAAACTGCTGGTGACATGTTTCAAATACATGGGATAGCGAGGGTGCTTTCAGGAAGAGGGTCTGGGAACCAGAGCTGTGTTCTCATATCCATTCAACCAGATACCAGGAACGTTAGGAGCTAGGAACTTTTTATTGTACGGCTGCTTATTTGCACATATTGTAATGTGAAACTGGGTTTAAGAGCATATATATGCTTTCAGACCAAGCAACTGGCCTTAAACCTTTTCTCTCCCAATCTAAGACTTTCACACAGTAGAGTACTCCATCGGCAAGACCAAACTTGTCAGAATATACCGCACACATCTGGCACCCCGTCCAGAGTTTACCCCTGCCATGTGCCCTAAACTGCCATGGATAGTACTGTATTAATATTAAGTTGGGGGCTCCACCAAACATAGGATACAGTGGTTTGGAAAAAGGAAGGATGGATGCAGTGCAAGTCGCACACACCAGCACTGCACAGTAACAGATTTTTGGACTTAGTTTTCACATTACCATTGGCTCTTACCCCTAGCAGCTGCTAGTGGATGCAGCCGGTACGCCACCTAACTTCAGCACTGCTTGACTATGTTCATGTCCTCCAGCCGCCAAATTATGTTTCAAGTAAACATGAATGACTACATAATAATAACAGAACACTTTTCTTAAACTTTAAGTTCAAAGACACTCATATCTGAGCGTCAACATTATAAAAATCTTTTGTACATATTACGGTAGAATGCAGTGAATGGCCAATCGCAAACACCTGGCTAACGCGAACGGATTAAATGCAGCTCAGCACACGCAGTCACATGCAAACTCGTGTGGACGCCATGGCTTATGTCGCAACTTCTAGGGCTCGCTGTGGTACCTCTAAACTAGTTAAAGGCTTAATCTTCCTGTTTATATACACTGAGCGAGCAACCTTATAGTAGTTACTATTCCATAAGCAGCTGCTGCTGGGCTGATAGGGAGGGGATCGGCCAGGACTGAGCTATGATTATCTGTGTCCTAATGGGTCTGGAGGTTCAAGCCCACTCTCTTCCTCTTATACGTGCCCTCACCACAAGGCAAGTATAATTACTTGCAGGGACCTCAGAGAGCCACAGCTACTATCTCAAAACTCCATGTAGGTCCAAAAACAGCAGCAAGCGATAGCTAAGCTTCCTGACACAACAGAATTCTAATACAGCAAATGAATGCCTGGGAGCATCAAATAATGGAACCATATTTCATCTGCCACACGGAATACATGGCTCATTGGGGCCTTCCGAATCCCGGGAGCGGCAGCAGGAAAATGTTGGACACATCCCAGTGTTACCCACCTGACCCTCCTTCAGCCAAGTACAGGTCCCGAGCGTACAACACCGAATCCAGCATGGACTCAAACAGGAGGAAGTAACCCTGCAGAACAGAGAAAAGGCACATCAGCATGCCTGGTTTAACATCTTACTACTGTTTGGGTATAAAGCAGAAATCAGGGAACTCTATTTACACAAGGTTTGAATTTTCACATTGGTACTGAAACCGATCGCCTTTAATATAAATATCATGATCACTTGCAAAGAGTGTTGTGATATATCAGGGTTAAAATATCTCAGCCTGGTTTTATCACTGTGACTCAAAAGACAGACTTAACTTGCAGCGGTAACTAAAACACAGGTTTAATAATGCTGTGGCAACATGATTAACATGGAAAGACAAGAAAGCTATTAAAACAATCAGGTCATTTTATGGTTAAACTGAAATTAAAAGCCACCAATGTGGCAGCTGCTTGCTGACTCTGAGTCAATGCTCCTGACACGCTCAGCGAGTCAATGCCCGAGTCAATGCTCCTGACACGCTCAGCGAGTCAATGCCCGAGTCAATGCTCCTGACACGCTCAGCGAGTCAATGCTCCAGACATGCTCAGCCTAACCAACGAGATCCCACACAGACTGCTTACACACAACAGCTTCTCACAAGACCAAGCCACTAATCAGATGCCCAGCAGGCATCCCTCCTTGCTCTACACAATGGGAAGCTACATGACTCTGTGCCAACACAACTCTAATTCAATCACATGGTGTGCTTCCCCCTACAACAAATTGTCAGCAGTTTTAAGACAAAACAGAAAAGATTCAACTTTTAACGACATAAAGTCACAGAATCAAAACGATGTTCGCCAGGAATACTACATGTCCGAGGAATTGAGGTGAGGTGAACTGATTCCAGAGAAAACATTGAACAGGTATTAATATACCACACAGAGCCAAGGGGGGGGGGGGGGAACAAAAAAAAAAAACACAGGATGCCACAACACAATGGCTGCCATCTTGCATACCATGTTTATCTTGCCCTGGGAGATCCTGTCCTCTCAAGTTGGGGGAGGGCAGTGAAGGAATATTTCAATCCAATCATACAGTGATACAATGGAGGAGTGATGCAACCTTTCACAAAAAAAACCAAAAAGTACCATATTTCTATCGCAGTTTGAGGTATATTTATTGAATTAAGTGTTTACAAACTGTGAATTTACTCAGCCACTCACTAAAGGGTTCCACACATGATCTGAACTCGCTTGTATAGTTTTTTTCTTCTCTTCTCACCTGCTACCCAGAATCCCTTCTGCTTGCCATAACCTCTGCTTGACCCAGTTTTCTGCTTGAGTAGACACCACATTACCCAGAGTATTATTCCATTATTGCCAAAAATTGAGTTTTTGTCTACATCGCTTCAAGATGTCTGTGAAGGACCCAAACTGCTGAGCTGTACGTTTTTCCTCTTGATCCTCACGTGTTCAGCACATGAGCAGATTTAGCATAGGACCCGGCTCTGTTCGCAGTAAACTTCAGCTCAAAATCAGACACTCTCCACACACAGGTCCATAAAGGCAACAATTTAAGGAACTGCTGGAATTCTTCCCATCTTTGCTTACATTCACTCATTCATTTCTCCAACAAAGTCATGCTGAGCAATTCACCAAGCCATTATAACCGCACAATTACACACTGGCATGCCATCATCATATACGGAGTCATCACAACAAATGAGCACTTAGGAAAGGCGTCCTGGCAAAATGGACAAACTTGCCAACCGTCTTGATGTCCGGCCCTCTAAAATACCCAGGCTGACCTATTCCGACTCGCAGCGGTCCTATGGACCAAATTACCTTGAGGAAGCAGGCTTTAAGCTGATGATGACCATGCTGTATGATTTACCTCCAAAGCAGAGTCAGTATGAGTAAGAGAAGAAATGTGTGGCTGGGAAAGCAAAAGCCTTTAGGGAAACAGTGCTAAACATACTTGGCGGGGGGTGCATTTTTCCCCGCTTTCAAGTTATGATGAATCCACTGCCTTAGTGTGACCGGACTCTAGAGAATTTAAGACAAACAGGCCCATGAGCTGATAAATGAGAGAATAAAAAGCACAGGGAAGCAATTCAACTCCATTTAACTTTTTAACAACCGCTGTCCTCTACCTGAACTGTATTACCCATGATGCCCCCGCCCCTCCTCTCACTTGCAGCCAATGACAACGCCTGTCCTTGGTCCGGAGCCGGCCCATTTACAGCCGACGTGAGGGGAATGGCCGTGCAAGCAACAAAAGTACAGCACTCATCTGCAGTGTAATTTAGAATGTAATTTCACAGGCTGCTGCTTCACCTGTAGGGGAGCCATCTGGACAGAGAATTATACCTGACATGGTCTCCCATGATGCCCTGCCATGGCCCCACCCCCTGCACCACCGCAAGAAGCACACGTGTGGTTTCCAGCATTACCGCCTTCACAATTAATTACCGCCAAAACACTGCTACGCACCACACTCACCATGTGAGCAGAATATTAATTTGGGGGCTCAAAAAAAAAAAAAAAAAGAAACAGTGGAAAGTTACCGTGAGCTGCCACACTAGCCCAGCGACTCAGTGCTGCACAGAGATCACGTCCTGGAACATCCTTCAGTATTGGTGCACAGCTGAAATACTGGAATATCCCTTCGCGTTTGTACTAAGGAGGTATCCTAAAGCATCCTTTGGTGTTTGTACAGAGCTGAGGCAGCAGAAGCTATGAAGTTCACAGTCTAATCCTTCTCTCCTTAATTCTACCCACGACAGCATGCTGAGTAGCCGTGAAGCCGCCTTGTTTCAATATGCCTCTGGTGTTGTGTGCGGCTGCTACAGCAATATTAAGTCTAAGGACAACACGACAATTCAAAAATCCAAAACAGAAACCAATGAGCAGATGCTCTAATGATCCCGTGCATCTCCAAGGTTACAAGGTTACAACCATAGAATATTTTACTGAACACTGGCAATCACAAAAAACGGCTTCTTTTAGGCAACAAAGGGCCTGACATTCACCTGATGAAGGTATTCTCGCCTTCACAACTTAGAGCGCCATTGACTTAAGGTTAATGAGGTCAACATGCAAAAAGACGCAGGGGAAATAATTACACGAGACAGAAAAATCCATGAATGGAAGGCAGAGCCGATGTCACGGTGACGTGGCATGATGCAGCAAGAACAAAAACCAGACAGTGTGAGAATCTGACACAACTGATTGAGGATGCCTGGCTATGGCTGAGTGGAGGGGCATATAAGACAATGCCATTACCCTCGGCACGCAGAGCTGAGGCTCTCTGTTCTTCAGATGCCCAACATTCTCTCGAGAAAAGGACTGAAGAAGCAGAGGTGAAGTGCAAATGCGTTTCGCTGACATCAAATCTTTAACAGATGTACAAACCGATGTTGAAATTTATGACAAAAAGAAAAATCTACAGAATTTGTAGTCTTTGATGTTTGTACCAGAAATAACCGCTTGCAAACTGGTAGCGATGCAGTCCGGAATACGCGTGATCACAAGGTTACAACGTGTCCTCTCAGCTGAACACGTTCCATGTAAGTTTTGGATAACAACCCACGGCAAGAGGTATCATGAGTAATTTTGTCCATAAGGAACCAAAGTGGTATTCAAACCAAATGAATTTCTCTTTGTTATTAGCAGACAATTTTCACTTCATCCGAAGAAAATTCAAATTACATTCATTTTGAAGTGACTGCTGATCATTGGTATTTGTTTTCCATCAAAATTTCAGTTGTTCTGGATTTTGATCTTTGTATCCTAGTATAATCATAGTCTTTCACAAGAGAGATAGAGCTTAGCACTATGGTATCAGGTGTTTAGTTGACCATCTTATTGGATCGAAACTTTGTACACATGACAACGTCCAAGAGGAACTGATTTCTACATTCCCAAAACACAGCAGCATCCTGCAGCAGTCAGAGGAGATATCCAATTTCCTCAACAAATAACCAGATAATAAACAGCGATTACTACTTGAACAAAAAGAGAAGTTAACATTACTCCAATACAAGTCATAAGAGAGACAACACAGGTAAAATAAACCAGTAAACTTTCAACATCAAAGTCATTTTCGTTATCCTCTGAAAGGTGGAAAAACCATCTGCATCATTAAACTTTGATATAAAAATTCAAATCATCAGCTCGAGTCACTCAGAAAGTGCACTAAGAAGCAAGGAAGAGGGAAATGAGAACAAATGGTAAGTACCCAAGGCACTGGGTATTACATCTTGTGCATTTCAGATTAATGAACACAGAAACCTTCTCTCGGGTCCACTTGATGATTGAATTTAACATTATACAGCTGTCCTGTGGACTGATAATGGGATTTTAAAGCTCCTTGATTCAAGGCTATTTTTTTTTTCCGCTTTTTTTCCCTCTCCGCCTGTCCATCGTGCCCTATGGGCCAATCAAATGTGTTGTCTCCTTACATGACTTCTGAAGAGCAAAACAGCAATTTGTGAAAAACAAGGTATAACTTACACCAGTTTGTATACTACAGTGTTATTTTGCCTTCTCCCTTTCATTTAATACAGAAATCGCCTCTCTAGATTTGAACATATGCTTTTACAAACGATCCGAACCACCCGGAGCCCCCCAGCCGTATGGTCACACAAGCTCTGAAGCGCATCACCGGGCCCTGCGAGTAACTGTCTCACACTCGCCTGCTGCACGCATTCTAATTACTGCCGTCCATCAGAAGTCAGCCCCCGGGAGCCTAATCTGAAGTAGAGGGTTTGGTCTTCCAGTCATGCTACCAGCTGTAAACTGGGGGCTACAGATGAGGCCTGTTCCCAGTTCAAGCAGAACGTTGTAGAGATGCAGATGTCATTTCTGCAAAGGTTTGGCATGCAAGTGCGCAGGATAAGAGAACCACATGGGTGTTGGAGGGGGGGTATAAAAGGCCACCGGCCTGAGCTTTCCAAAACACTAAGTGATTTTAAAATGCAGTATTACACCAGGTAGAAGCAGCCGGGGGCTCATCTGCCAAGCCATCAGATAAACCCCCGAAGACACTCAGAAGCTTATTTACAATCCACCTTCAGATGGGGTCAATGCCCGTTAAAATGACAGAGACTATACAGCTTCAGCCCATCAGCCTTAAGCTGCGACTGAGTATACCACCTTTATTACTGAATATTAAAAAAAAACAAAAAATAAACTTTTAAGAAAAAACACAGGTGATTATAAAAACAGAAACAAGAAAGGGGGAAAAGCAAACCTTTAAATACAAGCAATATGGTATAGAGAATATTCAGCTGGGTGTGGTGGGAGGGGCACAGACAAGAAGGGACAGAATGACTGACTGTGCTGGCCTTACTTCTGAGGAGATAAAGCTTATATAAGAAGGTAATGAAACTGAAGGTGAAGCATCATTTATCTGCCTTTCACCCATACACATCGTGTCCAGGGGGCAGCACTGGCGGCCAGGCCCATTCCTGGGACTTACGATTGAGGTTCGGAACAACAGCTTGAACACACGGCATTTCCAAACATTAGCGAAGCTTTTCCAGAAACGGTGTTTGCCGAAATTAAAATGAACAGCTCAAAACCGTTAGCACTCCAGAGCGAACACAGAAGGAGCGACTCTCAGACAGCACGGAGGGCAATCTGTGAACAGGATTCAGGCTCGAGTTCTGTGATTAACCCTGCCAAGGACGTGGCCCCTGTCGCTGTGCCTCCAGGACTAACAGCTTACTCTTGACATCATCAACCTCGTGCTCCTCCTCAATCAGCGTGATAAATACACCTGCCTCTTTGGTCGGCTGGCTACGGGATCTGGGTCCAGCTTGTGTCAGCTGTCTGCAGTCTGTCTCCTTCGCCTACCTGCGGAAATCTCACAGGCAGAACTTTACAGGGCATTGGTCTTGGCGAGCCTGCCAGCTTAAAGCTAGGCATAGCTTGGAGTTTTACCAGAGCATGATTGGCACGAGTCCACCCCCGGTCTAAAGGGACGGAAGCTGCTCGGCAACCTGCCTATCCTCAAACAGGCCCAAGACACAGACAAACAGCAGATGATGACTGATCTTCTGACAAACCTGTGTGTGAGCCTCTTGTTTCAAAACATTTTGTTTGTGCGAACCGGGACAGAAATTAATTCATGAAATTAAACATCAAAACTTCTATTAGAACACTTTTTTTTTTTTTTTAAGGTTAAATGTGGATCAATTTTTTAAATAATGAAATGACAAGACTGCAGACTGGGGCAGTCCTTCAAAGCACTAGAAAAACAGCGTCCTGGCTCGGCAGGATCACGCAGTGATAAATGAACAGGGCCGACCTCACACCAGCCCAACAATGACAATCGATGAGCTTTTATAATGGAAACGATCTTGCACTTGGACACAGCAAATTCACATCCACTGGCACCTTTCTGCTTGTTCCCCATCAGCTTGGTACCCTTCAGGTTAACGAAACACATTTCCTCATTCCCGCATTTATTTGTACTGAACTACAGTTTGTTAATCAATAAGCAGTTGCTCACACTCCAGAACCACTGATGGAAAACTGGCCTCATCTCAGCCAATTTCTAACCCTTTACATTGCTTACACACAAGATAGCTTATAAATAACTTAGGGATACAAAGTCTGGACTTACTTCCCCAACTGCTCTTAACTCTTTCTGGATTTTTTTTGTTATGAAAGACCTTAAGTAAAGTATAATATCATCCCAAATAACATTTCTCAAGGTCTGCACGAAAGGCTTTTCTTTGGACCTGGTACCTGTTAAGACACAATTTAAGTCTCATTTTACTACTACTTAAAATTCACAAAAATGCTGTGATCATACCACCGTAACATTTTTGCAGGTTAAAAATTCACGCATTAAAAAACATCCCGCTGAAAATTACGAATCGATAAGATTCAACGTATGGCAATGCTGCATTTCAGCGGTGGTGCCTAGAAAACATCGTGTTTCTTCCAGGAAATCAAAGACGACAGGGATTTCAAATTTATGAATGTTCAAGGCCCTTAAGTCATTAAAGATTATGGTCCTCATCTTTCATTTTCCAGAAAACAGTCAGCCAAGGAATTTCAATTTCCCATCGGAACATAAAGCAGCTCCTGACACTAGCCAGTAGTGAGACATTGGGTCAAAGGGCTAGAGATGCTGTCTGTCTGTCCTCCAGCCAAACAGGTAGCACACTTCACAAACAAAGGTACCCAACATCCCTGGATATGTGTGTTATTTCTTATTCAGGGGGGGTGGGGGGTGATATTTGTCTATCGGCACAAGTCCTTCGGAAGAATGACACAGGGCTGGGACATTTATTTTCTTGACATGAATGAATTGAAATCTTTATTTTCCATCTGTAACATTTCACACAGTACAGCGCAATGTGTTTTTTTTACATATCCCATCTTGCTCTCTAAACAGGTGAGACTAATATGGGTTTCAGAGCACAAAGTTAGTTATTTACCCAGCACCACAGGAGCAGTTTTAGAGTTAAGAGCCTTGTTTTATTGCGATATAATCACTTTGTACCACTCATGGGATTTGAACCAGCAACCTTCTGGTCACAGGCAAAGATACCTATCAGGCAGAGCCACACACAGCCCTGTAACATCTCTTACACTTGTAAGCACACACAGACACATAGATGAAGCTATTCACTCTGCACTCAAATACCCACTAAGCAAACGTTTACCTCACGTTTACTCACCATCCATTCTGAAATAATAACGTCCACCTTTTCCACAGGCAGGTCAACCTCCTCGATCCTTCCTTTGATCAGAGTGATGGTGTCGTCAAGGTTGTTAGACCTGAGAAGAATCCGAGGAAGCGAAAGTGTAAAATGATGCAGTGGAACTCTCAGTCTGATACACCGCACGAACAATGTGGTCAACGTGTCCGGCTCCAAAAGCGATGAAGGTCTTCACCTTTCTAAAGACGGCTTCAAACCATCCAAGCAAATCCTTCCAGTTTGGGAAAGGTTCACCAAGAACTCTACAGCTGCTGACTGAAAATGGTAATAAACCTACTTAGAAGTAGCAAACCAATCTAAGACACAATAACATGCTTCAAACTCCACCGTGATGATCTGATATTCAGCATCGGTACATACAGTTATAATTCTCAACTTGCGCTACTCCAGACAATTTACAACATGGCACAGCAGCACAGCCATAATACCAAAAAAAAAAACCCAGCAGGAATACAGTGGCCAGAACAGACCAAACAAAACACCTCAATAGAACTCAATACACAATAAAGTGTATCTGCCAATACGCAAGGCTGTGTTATCAGTAAAGCTGTAACAGACAAAGCAATACTCAATATGAGCGCCAATACTGACCAAAAACACCCGACCGGTTATCAGGGAAAGAAAAAAAAAAAAAAATCAAGCTATACACCAATATGATACTCGAGCAATGCTAGTTTTAAATGCTTACAGTCACACTTTGAGTGACGTGCCACAAAGAGAAGGAGCAGCAGGTCTCCTGTGAGAACAATAGCAGCCACTGTCTTGCAGCACCATGTTCCACCGTGTTAGCATTGTGGCAGAACTCCATTGGCCAAAAAAGCAAAACATCCAATATATGCAGCATATGCCACATCAGGATATTGAGGGGTGGCACTGATAGCTCAGCGCTACAAACCCGATGAAACAACATGGAAAGGAATACGGCAAATTTATAAGCAATGGGTGCAAAGGAAGGTGACCCACAACAACTAACATTGCTGGAAACCATTAATCAGCACAAGAAACTTTCCCAAGACAGCAACAAAGCATAACCGGGTCATGATGTGAGCTATGGAATTTATTTCTTTTGGGGGATTAAAGTATTTGTTTCAGAGTTAGAGCTTTTTTTTTTTTAGATGGCTACGTTACATATGGCATAGAAATGGCATAAAAGTCACCTAAAAGGATACAAAAGGAATCTGTATCGGCATGGGAGATGAAAAAGTGGCTGAGCCATCGGCATGGGAGATGAAAAAGTGGCATTGAGCCATCGGCATGGGAGATGAAAAAGTGGCTGAGCCATCGGCATGGGAGATGAAAAAGTGGCATTGAGCCATCGGCATGGGAGATGAAAAAGTGGCTGAGCCATCGGCATGGGAGATGAAAAAGTGGCATTGAGCCATCGGCATGGGAGATGAAAAAGTGGC